>JADBJO010000935.1:295000-342500 GCA_016801955.1 Conus betulinus
TTTGCGTCGAAGATGAAACAGAGTTGAAACTGAAGAAAGCTAAGTTAAAGACTGTGTCATGACATGCTGTTTTTCATGTCGGTTTTTTTTTTTTTTTTTCTCTCAGTTAACCAACCTGATTATCGGACTGTGCGAATTCTAAAGAATTCGGATGTGGGGCTGTCCATCTGTAGTGAAAGTGGGGAACAAGGGCATGGTTGTAGGTTGATGGCACTCTGAGGTTTACTGGGGGGTGATGGGGGGGGGGGGGGGGGGGGGGGGGGGGTTAAAAGACGAGGCGGGTAAGGGTTGTCACAGGAATGGTATAAAGATAAGGGAGGGAGAGTGGGTGGGTTCAGCTCGCATGTACCCCCCCCCCCCCCCCCCCCCTTTTTTTTTTTCCCATAATAATTTTCTGTTTTTTTTTTTCCGCAACGCTTTCTTGCAGTGCACGCTATAAATCATTATCAAAGGATGATTACCGCAGCAATTGCACGAGGTAATCTCCAAACTCTGTAAATGGATGAACAGTTTATGTATGGCGGTCCTCGGTTTACCTTTGTCTCCCCCCTCTCCCGTCCCTCTCCTCTCCTCTCTGTCTGTCTGTCTCTGCTCTGTCTCTCTCTCTCTCTCTCTCTCTCTCTCTCTCTCTCTCTCTCTCTCTCTCTCTCTCTCTCCCATCGTCCTCCTCCTCCTTCTTCTTGTCCATCCACCTTTCCTTCCAATTCCCTCTTGTGTCCTTCCTCCCTCCATCCTCTCATCCTCTCCTCCTCCTCCTCTTCGTTCTTCGTCTTCTTTTGCCTGTCTGTCTGTCTGTCTGCCTGTCTGTCTGTCTGTCTGTCTGTCTGTCTGTCTCTCTCTCTCTCTCTCTCTCTCTCTCTCTCTCTCTCTCTCTCTCTCTCTCCCATCCCTTCCACGCTTCAATCCCTACCCTAGTCCCGCTCTCTCATCGAGCTCTATCTCTGTCACTTTAGCATCAACTCTCTCGGTGTCGGTAGCCCTAGAGGGCAATGCGTCGTTTTCCACAAGGGAGGTAAGTCAGCCCAGAAGAGAAAGACGAAAGAAGCAGCAGCAGCAGCAGCCATCCCCTTGATGAAATGGCGCATCATGATCGTCTCCATCGTCCGTGCAGACTGGATTCCGGGACCTCAAAACGCATCTCAGCATGCAGTCAGCCCTTTGCATGTCTTCTGTGTGTTACCGTCGTCGAGGTGCGTCATGAATGTCTTCATCGTCCATGCAGACTGGATTCCCGGAGCACCAGACGCATCTCAACCTGCAGTCAGCCCTAAGTTACTGTCGTCAATCTGACCCGACCAGCGAGCGCTGTAAAGAAAGAGTCTGGCCCATGCACACTCACACCAGTATAACGGTGCTTGCCACGTTACCGTCGGTCTACATACCGCTCAGAGCCCCAAACGGGAAATGGCTTGATTGCAAGCATGGCAGTGCATCAGTTGCATGTCCCCGGAGTGATCATTCTCCGGCTACAGCATCGATCTCCTCCTACTACTACCCCCCCCCCCCCCCCCCCATCCCCATCCCCATCCCAGGCCCTTCCCCTTCTCCTCCTCCTCCTGCTCCTCCTACTCCTGTTCTCTCCTCCTCTCCGTCTCTTTTTGGTTCAGTATCTAACCAGGTGAGCCAGAGGATACTGGTCGCTTGCCTATCCTCTCCCCCCCCCCCCCCCTCCCCGCCCCTCAGCTGGTGAACAGACCATGGATGATTGACCCCACCTGCGAGAGCGTGTCGTTGCGTGGGTAGAGGGGGGGGGTGGGGTGGGGGTGGGGGTTGGGAAGGGTAGGTAGGGGGCTGGGATCGTGAAGGGGCGAAGGAGGAGGACGAGGGGACCTTTAAACAGAAGGATGCTCGCTGGCGCTGTCCTGGAAGGCGCTTTTTCGGAGTGAGCATGGAAGCGCATCGGTTTGCATGCATGGCTGCTGAGGGTGATCGATCTCTGCTGATGGATCTCTTTCCTCCCCACCCTCCTCTGCTACACCCCACCCCCCACCTCTCTTTCCCTCTCCCTGGCTATGGGGTTAGATGATTGGAGTAAGGAGGATGCAATTGGGGAGTGGGTGAGGGTGGGTCGGTGGGTGAGAGGGGGCAGTGGGGGTGAGTTCGGGCCCGGTGCGCCTCCGAGGTTGAAGAGACCCGTGGATGATCTGACCGACCCCGCGCCATTTCTCTGTCTGAAGTCAGGGGTGGGAGAGGGGGACGGTGCGGATGGGATGTGGGTGCAGGAAAGGGATGGAGATGAGGGAGGAAGAGGGGCGGGGAAGGGTGGGGGTGGGGGGTAAAAGAGAAGGATGCTTGCATATACGCGAACGTGCATGTTATCCGGGTACACCACTACCGGCGAGAGAGAGAGAGAGAGAGAGAGAGAGAGAGAGAGAAAGAACTGAAACTTCTTGGGTAGGCTTCTATTATGTCCTCTGACACTTGAGATTAAAATCAGCCTGAACCGCCTGGAAGGAGATCATTTATGCCTTGTGTGTTGTAGTTCAGAGTTATCAAAGGTGACCAGGGCTGCATCACATGAAAGTGGACGAGAGGGGACTGGGGGGGGGGGGGGGGGGGGGGGGGGGTCCATTGGCGTAATGTGATGTGACTATTTTCCGAAACTTCTGAGACTGCAAAACTGTTTACCTGCACATAACAGACGTAGGGAAAGAGACATAGTCAACGGATGCTTTACCAGTGGTCAGAAAAACACGAGGAAGGAGGGGGAGAGAGAGAGAGAGAGAGAGAGAGAGAGAGAGAGAGAGAGAGAGAGAGAGAGAGAGAGAGAGAGAGAGAGAGAGAAGGCTTTGCAGCAAATGCATTCATGATTTGAAGAGGAAGGGGGCGTGAGGGTGAGGGGTGAACCCAGAAATCCTGCCCCTCCTGCCCCCTCACCCCCCACCCCCCCCCCCCCCCCCCACCCCCAACACAGCCAGATCCGGCCCTGCGAGTTTTGGACCCTTTTTTGTGAATGGCGGAGGATAGGAGGGGGAAACGAACAGCCCTTGGAAGTTTCCCCTAGATTAAAAAAAGCCAGTGAGGCCAGCCACTTCCCCCAACCACCAGAACGAGACAGCATGGAGGAGGGAAAAGCTCTCTGTTCCCCCGAAGGGGGCGTGGCAATAAAACATGCACACGATGTGCATGCAGTATTGATCTGGTCCACGTAATGCCGTTAATGCGCCAGCATGCTATGTTATTCCTCTCTCTCTCCCCCCCCCCCCCCCCCCCCCCCCCCCCCCCCTACTCCCACTCCTTCCCTCCCATACTCATAGTCCGGTTGCGTTACAGGAATACGGTGAAGAGGAAAGTCTGTGCTTTTGCCCTAGGGGCGAACGTTGTGATCTGCCTGCTTTTCCTTTCTTTCTTTCTTTCTTTCTTTTTTTCGTTCTTCCTTTTTCCCCCTTCCTTCCTTCCTTCTTTCTTTTCTTCTTTCTTTCTTCTTTTTGCTTTTTTTTCTTTCTTTCTGTCTTTGCCTTTTTCTTTCTTTCTTCTTTAATCAGCACCATGAACTTACAGGTTTCGTGGCCATGATTAAATTAGATAATAAAGATTATGAGTTTTGTCGTTCGATAATATTCTGTGACGACGACGATATCATTGTGTTTATCCGTGGATGAGACTTTTCGTTATTTAGTGAAGACCACCTCAGCTTGAAAACTGCTGAACTACTCAGTCGTTAATTTCGATGGTAAACACATTTGCATTGGGATGAACAGTAGTTTGCAGTTAATTGATTGGTTACACATACTAAGACAGGCCTTTCATACTAATCAAGAACTTCTTAATTAATGCAGAGTTGTAACCTCTGTCTCCTTTTCTACGCGGGGCCCGCGGTCGAGCGGTTGGAGCCTACCCCACACACGGCTGTCATAGGGTCGGATTTTTTTACGGCTGGAAAACTCGCAGTAAATCCAGTAGTACTAGTAGCAGTAGCAGTAGTAGTAGTAATAGTAGTATTGGTAGTAATAGCACTGGTTGGTAGCAGTAGTAGTAGTAGTAGTGGTAGCAGTAATGGATAGAAGTGGTGGTGGGTAGTAGTAGTACTAGTGGTAGTTGTGGTTTTGGTAGTAGTAGTAGTAGTAGAGGTGGTGGTGGTGGTAGTAGTAGTAGTAATAGTAGTAGTAGTAGTAGCAGTAGTCAGTGGTAGCTGATTCAGTTCAGGAAAGGGCATGGCGGCGGAAGGAGCAGGATGGACTCTGTCCTCCACATTGGCGTGCCCAGGACACGGTGACCTCCGGACAGTTCACTACCCCCAGTGGCCGCTAGGCTATGAGCCTCGTCTTCAGTGATTGTATATCCTGCAGATTGGAGGGCTTGTACAGAGAGTGAATTGGGGACAGGGATTTCGGGGGGGAAGCATGATCATCCGAGACTGTATTGACGTGTCCGATCCTACAAGGAAAGTTTGAAACACTGAGGCTCAAAACACTGAGGATGAAATTAACGGAAGCTCATTTACCAAGCGGATGAAAACCAACGGGTCATGGGTTTCCTCCTGTCATATCAAGCCTGCTCAGAAACGCCATTTTTTTTCTTTCTTTCTTTCCTTTTTGTCTTCTCCTCCCCCCCCCCCCCCCCATATCATATTAGACTGCTCAAAAACACAACCATTTTTTTTTCTTTTTTGTTTGTTTGTTTGTTTTTGTAAGGGGAGGAAACTTTGGGGGGGGGGGGGGGGGTGTGTCTAGAGGGGCAGGAGAGGTTGATGGCGGGAACCAGCCCTCGCACCTGCTGTGGCTGCACACCAGTTTTTAATGCGCCAAGGCCTTGCGTAAAGAATCGAGTATTTATAGACTGGCGCAATTAAACTTTTGAGAATGTGTGTGTGTGTGTGTGTGTGTGTGTGTGTGTGTGTGTGTGTGAAAGTTGATTCTCCTCGTTTTCTCCATATGATCATCAAGGTACAAGCCAGGTGGTTCCAAGCGGACAGAGTAAAAATCAAAAGAACGGAACTATTTGGGAGCCTCCAGCTGGCGCACAGATAAGGTCACGGGTGAGTGCAATGGCCTGAAATGTGACGACAGCCAAGGGGAAGATCATGTATTTGAAGCTTGTATGTGATTTCATTGATGGAAATCCTCCCAAACACGAGAAATGATTGGTGGGAGAGTTGTTTTTTTTTATCAATGGTCAGTTTAACGTCAAATGCTGGTTCAACCTTATGGTAGGCCTCAAAACGCTTACATGGATTATATGGTGATTTAGCACAAAATACTGTGGCGTGTGGCCTGTGGTTTGCTGCTCCTTACGTCCTCGTTTATGACAGCCCTGATATGGCCCTTTGCGGTCGACTGGGGTTATAAGCAACGTTACCTTACCTTACCTTACGTCCACGTTTGGTCGTCCTTTTCAGACTGGAATAGAGTTGAACATGAAGGTGATTGTCACAGAGGAAGGCCACCTCGGGCAGAACTCTGGAAAGCCATTTTCATTTGAACGGGTTGGAAGCGGCACAGCAGAAACACCACTGGGAAGCACACGCCCTTCAGAAGACCTTGAAATCTGCTGCAGACAGCAAGTCTCCTGCTGGAGGCGTTGGTAGTGTGGGGGCGAGACAAGAGGAGGCGCTTGATGAAGGGGATGGTGCGTTAGTTAAGTCTGGCCTCAAGACCCCCCCCCCCCCCCGTGAGATGATGAGCACAGAGATTAAAGGGAGCTCATCTCCTGCCTTGCTGCTGCCCGAAGGTTGGGATGCTGCTCGTTTCCTGTGATTTATGGCCGGCTGCCTTATCTCCCTTCGTTTCTGTCGGGGACAGGAGGAGAAAGCCAGTGTGTCGGTTTTTATTATGGACAGAAATAAGCGTCGGAAAGCCGGGGCGCTGGGGGAGTGGCGATGGTAGATGAATTTGATTCATAACGGATATAACTTTTTTTTAAACCGGATTCGCTCACCACCTTCCCTTTCTGTACTTCTCCTCCCCTCCCCCCCCCCCCCCCCCCCCCCCACACCACACACACACACACACACACACACTCATTTCCGTCCCCACGTATTTCTTGTCAGGATATCAAGCAGTGTGTTGTAATCTTCTAGACTATCTTTTTGTCGTGAAAAGGCACGAGAAGTGCAGAAATGACCAATGATTGGTTCATGCAGGCTTTAGAAGGATGGTCGTTGGGAATCCGCGACAGAAGCGACCTTTATAAAATACCTCTGTTATGATACGGCTTCGTACAGAAGATGGCTGTCGACAGACGTGAAATTTTCAAAACAAACAAAACAAATCAAAAAAAACAATCAAACAAAACAGAAAAAAAACACGACTTGGACAAAATGAATGATGTAGTAAAGTGTGCATTTTAAGAATAATTCTAAGTAAGTCCGCTGGTCATCATGCACAAACAAATTACAAGACAAAACACGACGCGGTTCGACTTCGTAGTCTTCTTCTTCAGGCAAGATGAACAACATTCAGGACAATGAAAACGAAGAACGAGCAACCACTTATCTTCTCGAATTGATTGCTCGTGTTTCTTTTTTCTTTTTTTTTTTTTTTTTTTTTTTCAGTAATTTGTTTGTCTATGGTAATCGGCGGAGTTTCTTGAAATTACTTTTGAAATTTGTTTCAATTTGCACTTGTAGTCACCTCACTTTTGAAACGACTATTAGACTGTGTGTGTGTGTGTGTGTGTGTGTGTGTGTGTGTGTGTGTGTGTGTGTGTGAAGGAGTGGCAAGAAAGGCCATGGGGGTTCTCTACTGCATGCGTGTCTGTGTTTGGGGTCCGCACCACCACAAACTATAATAAAGTGTGTAGTAGTGACGGAGTGGAAAGAAAATCCCCGGGGACTCTTTTCTGTATGCCTATCTGTGTTTTGGGGTCCGCAGCACCAGTCCTCACACGGGCGCCAAACTGTGCAGGTCCGAGTTCACGGTTACAGTTTAGGCCCCAAACGCTGTTTAATCTCTGTTACACTCAAAGCAGCACTTTGGTTTTTCTCAAAAGATCAGCCAGTACCAAAAACATCATTCACCGCACAGTCCAACCCTTGACCCATACCATACCTGACTCTGAGGCAGGTCTCATGTCCGTTTCTTTTTCTGTGCAAGCACGATCCACGTGACCCTGCATTTTTCCTGTCGTCAGTTGGACTTTTCGCTCCAAAATCCTAGTGCCCTACCAATGGCGCGTAGAGACACAAAGAGTCCACAAGTCATGCATCATTCTGCTATTTTTTTGCTGACCTGTGACATTGAACTAATTCACTGACCCCAAAGTCCGGGATAAAATCATCTTTATTCACATTCAGAATTTTTTTTTTTTTCACAGAGCCAGGGCGATTTTCTTCTGTTCAGATTTGGTTGTTACTTCTTGACCTTTCCTGTAACCCCGAACCCTTACCAAACCATTGTCATCGTTCCTGGAGTCCAGGAACTGGGCTTGGCGAGTGCTGAAAGTTCCGTCACATAGCTTGCCTAGCAGAAGTGGTGCTGGCTGTATATGGCTGAAGGTTCCGTCAGATGTGGTGCTGGCTGTATATGGCTGAAAGTTCCGTCAGATGGCTTGCCTAGCAGATGTGGTGCTGGCTGTATATGGCTGAAAGTTCCGTCAAATGGCTTGCCTAGCAGAAGGACAGGGGGAATAAACTTTTGTTTAAATCTGACACTTCTGCATTTTAACCGATCGATATCTTCGTCCTGACTGAAGAAGGTCATACTGATTTGCAAGGACGTGGGTCTGGTCACACGTAATAATCTTCTTCGCTTTACAAACAACACGGCACCTATATAGCTCACTCAGACTTTTTTGTCTCTCACCAACGATTTTTCCTCCCGTTCACCACTTTCTCAAGCACATTTCTGCTCTTCACAGTCAACCCCCCACCATACCAACACATAAATGAGAAAGTTAGAAAGATTCCAAGAAGCATGAATAAAATGTCCGAAGAATGTCAGTATTCACATGAAATGATCGCAGCTTGCGAAGACAATATAATCTGGTTTGACATTTTTTGTGGACATACTCAACATGGGATTTAAAATTCAGCTTATTATCTATAAAAGTTCCTAAATATTTGTATGATTCAACACGTTCTACTTCAGCACCTTTGATAAAAAGTGGTGGTACAGCTTTTGGATTCTTTCTAAAATCAATCAACATTTCTTTCGTTTTTTTTGTTACATTCAGATCAAGATAGTTATGATCGCACCAGTCAACAAATCTTTGAACCTCCTTGAAGTAAACAGAATCAGAGTTGGAAAGATCTACAAGTGCTGAGTCATCTGAATATTTAATGTACAAAGTTGAATCACTTCCTGAACAATCATTTGTGTACAAGTAAAAAGCACTGGTGATAAAACAGTACCCCTGGTGTGCGCCAGTTGAAATGACTCTGGAAGACGAAACAACACTTTGATATCGAACAGACTGTGTCCTCTGTGTGTAAGAAAATCAATTATCCAAAGAATGAGCTTGTTACCCACATTTATGTTAATGAGTTTCTTTGCCATCAGATGTGGTTGTATGGTGTTGAATGCTGATGAGAAATCAATAAAGAGAATGCGTACAAAGGAGGCAGGTTTTTTTCGAGGTGTGAAAAAGCATGATGGAGAAGTGTGAGTGTGGCATCATCTGTTGATCTGTTCTGTTGGTATGCGAACTGAAACGGGTCTTGGTACTGTGTAGTATCTTTTAAAACATAACTGAGGACAATTCTTTCAAGACATTTCATTGCAACAGATGTGAGGGCAACTGGTCGGTAATCATTTAAACAGCTTGGGTTGCGTTTTTTTGGGAACAGGACATACAGTGGCATTTTTCCATAAAACAGAATTATACATTCTCTAAGTGACCAGGTAAACAAACGACTGTAAACATAGGAGAGCTGAGAAGAAGCACACACCTTCAACAATTTTCCACAGATATTATCAGGGCCCATTGCCTTTCTCACATTTAAACGTTTGAAAAAAAACAACTGAACATCATTTTCCTCAATCACAACAGAATCACTTCCATCATCAACATCGTTTTTAACATTGCTTTGGAGTTCTTCCTTCACTTCCTTCCTTCTAATTCTTTACTAAAATCTTTATCATCAAATCTACAGTAAAAATCGTTCAGCTTTTCTGCAAATTGCTTCTGTTCTTTTCTGTTCTTTTGCTGTTTTTTTGTTACTAATATTTTGGTTTGAACATTTTCCTGAACCTGATAAAACCCTATTCCTTTCCATCCATGCATCTCGCATATTTCCATTCTGGAACATGTTTTCAACTTTTTTCTCTTGTAAGCTCTCTTTGATTCTTCAATCTCCGTTTGCAGTTTCTTTTGTTTTGTACAACCTTACGATCGCTTTTATTGCCTGATTGAAAAAAGCTTTTTTTTCTCATTTAGAGTTATTTTCAGAGATTTTGTAACCCAAGGTTTGTTGTTGGGAAATATTTTGATAGTTTTAGTAGGTACAATCATGTGTTCACAGAAAGAAATGTAGCTGGAAATAACATCGGTGGCTTCGTTAATGTCAAAACTAGAATTCAAAAACAAATTCCAATCTGTACATTCAAAACAAGCCTGTAATTCATCAACACTTTCTTGTGTCCAACACTGCACTTGCTTTTTAGTGATAGGTTGTGTTTTCACTTTTGGTCTGTAAGCTGGCAAGAGATGAATGGCATTGTGATCAGACTGACCAACAGGGGGGAGCTGAACACACTTGTATGCAGATGGTATTACAGTAGCATAAATCAAGTATTTTATCCTTTCTTGTAAAACATGACACATACTGTTTAAAAGAAGGCAGGCTTGAATTGAGGTCACAGTCATTAAAATCTCCGGCGTCGGGTGACATGGCCTGCAGAGCGTGAACAGAGTCCGTGATTTCTGCAGCTGCACGTACAGTATTTTGCGGATGGTGGCACGTAAACAACAGTCATGAAGAGCTGTCCGAACTCACGTGGCAGGTATTTCGGTCGCAGTGACACTGCTAAAAGTTCCACGTCACGCGTACACACTTGACGACGCACTTTAACGTTCTCACTGTTACACCACTTCTCGCTCACGTACATACACACCCCTCCCCCCCCTTGATTTCTCTGTCACGCGCTTGTCTCTGTCCATTCTCAGTGGCACACCAAATCCGTCCAAAGCTAAGACGGGGGAGGGGGGTGTAAGTACCGTTATTCTTCAGTCTGTTTCTCACCCCCCCTCTCTGTCCTCTCTTCCGCTTGCTTGATTTTGCTGTCTGTCTTTCTGGTTGTCTTTACTTGATTGTTTTCTTGAAACTTGCTGATAAAATGTCTGGTGGAAATAAATGAAATGGATGAGCGCTGGTGTCTGCTAAGTGTCTGAATTTTAAAAAGTGTTTCACGGGTATAAAACATACCTGCATTGTTTACATGTCCGCCATGTTGGAAATGCGAAACTGCACTGTCACACACAAATTCAACAGAGAAAAGATATCACAGTCATTAAAGCACACAAACTTGCTGGGTTTACACTTTTCATCTTGAACACTTTATAAATCATCGTGCACAGTTCCAAATCCAAACACAAAGCACAACAGCCCTAAAAGATAACAAATTCGCACACAATCGACCACAGCGTCGCTACTCGTGCAGCGCCACCTATATATATGGCTGGCGGATGTGGTGTTGGCTGTCTATAGACTGGTGGCTGGCGGATTTGGTGTTGGCTGTCTATGGCTGAAAGTTCCGTCAGATGTGGTGTTGGCTGTTTTTGGCTGGCAGGTGTGGTGTTAGCTGTCTATGGACTGGTCGGGAACTCGAGGACGCTGGAAGGGAAACTGTCACCCCCATGCCAAGAGAAATGCAAACTTGATAGCAAGCAGATCGCCAGCACGTCCTCCTCTCTCATGGCAAGCAGCACTGATTTTCGGTGTTATTATTATTATTATTATTATTATTATTATTGCGATATCAGCCTTTGTTAACGGTTTCTTTTTATCTAGTTGCAAAGTGAAACGACTGCAGGCGGAAAATCTAAACAAATCTTAAATAATGTCAGCGAACCGACCAGAGAAACGTGGACAAACGAGTCACAAGACAACACACAACGCGCGTTTCGACCTCTTAGGTCTTCTTCAGGTGAAACAAAGACGAACAAAACAACAAAAATGTACTTAGCTTTGATCGCTTCAGATTGCTTCTGAGTTCAGCGCAAGGAAGAAGGCGTTGAATGATCTTTTTTATCATACCTCTCTGTCTGTCTGTCTGTCTGTCTGTCTGTCTGTCTGTCTCTCTCTCTCCTCTCTCTCTCTCTCTCTCTCTCTCTCTCTCTCTCTCTCTCTCTCTCTCTCCGTTTTCACGATGCGTTTAGACAGCATGGAAAGCATCTGGGTGCATTTGAAATCGGATACGTGGGTCGTCACAGATGTTTTGCATTATTCGAATGTCTGACCCTGATGTGACCCCTGCGGATGGCTGGGCTGTAAACAATATGAATTTTGTTTTAAAATCGGAGGGGTTTGATGGTAAATTCTCACCAATCCCCATTCTCCACAGAGAGAGAGAGAGAGAGAGAGAGAGAGAGGGGGGGGGGGGGGGGGGGCAGGCGTATGCTGTTGGTCTGTGCAGATGGTAAACCGTGAATTGTACGAGACAATGCCGGTTTTTTTTTTCGTCCCGTGTGTGTGTGTGTGTGTGTGTGTGTGTGTGTGTGTGTGTGTGTGTGTGTGTGTGTGTGTGTTGTTGGTGTTGTGTTGTTAGTGGTGGTGGTGTTTTGTGTGTTGGTGGTAGTGTTGTGTGTGTGTGTGTGTGCGTGTGTGTGTGTGTGTGGTGTGTGTGTGTGTGTGTGTGTGTGTGTGTGTGTGTGTGTGTGTGTGTAAGTAAATTTGTTGCTGTCTCCAAAGAACGTTCGGGAGGGTAGTATGAAGCGTGCGTGCAGGGATGGCGAAATGAGTCGGAGAACGTTACTGTGTTTCTTGTTTGTGTGAACAAGAAATGAACCGCACCATACAACTACATAAACATTTCTTACCTCGAACTCTTAAAGGCAACATTAGCTGGACATTATCATTATCATTTTCATCATCATCATCACCATCATCTATGAGTATTATTATTATTATTATCATTATTATTATTATTACTAGCGTTTTGCCATATAAGAGAAGATACATCTCTTGACAGAGTATGAATTCAAAGAATAATTCAGAACATTTTCTGTCAGTAGTACATTTTCTTGTCTTAAATGAAACGTAAACCCGGCCTTTATTATTATTACTATTATTATTATTATTATTTTGTAATGAAGGTTCAGTGGCTTTTAAGGGAAATCAAACGTTGACATTGCCTCCATTTTGGGGGTATTATTATTTTTTTTTTATTTATCTATTATTTGTTGCAGATCGAAGGTTCAGTAGATTGAAGTGGAGCAAAATGGGACTACAGAGTAGGTTGTTCACACATTGTCTGTGGGTCTCTCCCCTCCGCCTCACACCCACACACCCCCCTTCACCTCCTTCCTCACTTCTCTGTCTTCCTTTATCGTAGGTATCAATTATACATGTGTCCGGGGTACGCTGCATTGTTCATAGTTCCTGCCGACCGCTTAGATTTAGAGAACCAACAGCATACCTATCTCCCTCGTTGTTTGGGGGCCCCGCGAGCGCGCGGGGGAAAGATGTTTCAGCAGTTGTCAGTGTCTTTCAGCCCAGACCCAATCGTCCAGAGAAGAAGGCTCTCTGCTCCTCACGGCTTGCTGATGGTGTGACTTTGTTTTTAGCGCCTCTACGCATGCTTCTTCTTCTGCTGTGAGGATATTGACCAGAGGCCACTGTTTAAATATCTGTGCTGTGGCTTGTGTAGTGGTCCCTGAAAAACTGGTCTCTTGCAGAGTTGGTTGAACTGGAAGCGTTCTGTAGTTTCCAGTTTTCTGTCTGTCGCGCGCGCGCACACACACACACACGCACGCACACACACGCACGCACGCACGCACACACACACACACACACACACACACACACACACACACACACACACACACACACAATCAGAAGAAAAACCCAAAAACGAGAAGGGAAAGAACAAACCAAACAAAAAAATGAAAGAGGGCGGGGAAGGGGGGGGGGGGGGGGGGGGGGGGGAGAGTACGTAAAGGGACGTCTGAAGATCAGAGGGAAGGGAGAGATGGAAAGAACAGTGAATGGGAGGAAAGGGTGAAGGGGGGAGAGAGAGAGATAAATCGCGCGCGCGCGCGCGCGCGTGTGTGTGTGTGTGTGTGAAGAGAGGGAGCATAGAGTGGTGTTAGTTAGCAGGCGGAGGGAGCATAGAAGGCAGTAGGTGTATAATCTGCTACACTGTGGACATGCTCATCGATTTTCTATTGGCCCAGATGCCGATGATAACAACACGCGGTAACTGATCTGCCTGTTGACACAGGGCTCATTTTCACAGCCATTCGTGTTCTCTGTCTGGGGAACCCGAAACTTGCTGAACGAGAATCAGACGCCGAGTGAATCAGCCGGCCACACGCCACAATGAGGATGTTGCACTAAAACACTGTTATCATCCACGTAACCGTTTTGAGGCCTACCATAAATTTCAACCAGCATGTAATGTGAAACTGATTATTGATCCAAAGAACAACTCCCCTCCAATTATTTCCCTTGTTTTGGGAAGCTTTTCGCTAATGAAATCACAATCTTCAAAAAAAAACACGACCTTCCCCTTAATTGACTGCACATTTCAGGCCTGTGCACTCACCCGTAGACCCTGTCTTTGCGCCAGCTCCAGACGCCCCCAAATAGTCTCTTTCCTTTGATTTTAAATCTGTCTGCTTGGAACCACCTTGCTTGTTACCTTGATGGTCACATGAAAGAAAAATAAGGAAAATCAACTTTCAGACACATTAAAAAATTCTCAAAACAATCTGATTGTGCCAGTTTACAAATACCCGACTCCTTAAGCGAGGCTTTGATGTGTCACTATTTGGTGTGCAGCCGCCATCAGTCCTGCCTTCTAGCCGACCAGTCACTCTCTCCAGTGTCGTCAGCCAAGAGCTCTGATTGGTACATGTAACGTTCCCAGCCAGCCATTCACCGTTTTCATCGGTGAGGGGGTAACCGACGGGTCTCAAGCCCTCAGTGCGATAGGGCTTGCCTACCAAAAGCGTGTGAAGACTGGACTCGGCGGACTGCTCGGAGGAAATCACAAATTGATTCAACGGGCAGAAAGGCGACTCCCAGCAACGCATTGTGGAGTGCATATGGCATGATGAGACACAAAAGACATCATGGTCATTCATTGCATTCTCCAGCCGTCTTCACCCGGTCTTACTGCTGGCTTCTGATGGCTTTGGGCGAGAGAGTGAGGTCGACGAATCGCGAAACTCCTCCTCACTTTACACTAGAGTCACTGCGCAAGTCACTTCTGTCATCATCATCATCATCATCATCAACAACATCAACAACAATCATCACTGTCATCATCATCCATCCCTATTCACCTCAAGAAGTGGTTCTCGTCGACTCGAACAACAACACCGTTTCCACTATCAACCGGTCTGACTGGTTCGTGATGTGCGTAGCCATGCATTCATTCATTCACCCTCTCCACATCAGTCGGTCTGATTGATTCGTGGATGTTCTTCCCAGCTAGCCCTTCACCAGCTGCAAGTGTCAGCCTGTCTGACTGCTCCCTGATGTACCCCCCACCAGCTGTCTATCATCTCCAGCACTAGTCAGTCAGATTTGGATCGTGACGTGTCTAGACAGCCAGTGACAATCACTGGTATCAGCCAGTCTGATTGGTTGGTTTAAATAACTTGTATTCAATAAACAAATAAACAGAATTTATTTACAGTCATCAGGACAAATGAGCAAACAACAAAGCCTTGGCGTGTACTGTGCTGAAATACAACGTTGACACTATATTGGCGGTTACAATACATATACGGTCTACTATACGCTTTTCCACAGAGTTGGGACTTTTTTTTTAAAGGAACATCAAAAAGACAACAACAAGAAGAAAAAATGAAATAAAAGAAAGGAAAATGGGGGGGAGGGGGGGGGGGGGGGGGGGGGGGGGGGGGGGGGGGGGGGAGCAACAATCACATCATCAACAAAAAGATGCGTGAACAATTTTGCAAACAAAGAGAGATAATTTCAGTGAAAGAAAAAAAAAACAAAACAAAGTATTTCAGGGTAGAAAAAGATGTTTTCCATAAATGATAGTTATGTTGAAGCAAGTGCTGTGTGTTCTGATGGGTTCGTGATGATTCTGGTCAGCTGCTCATCATCAGTAGTAGTAATATGAGCCAGTCCAATTAGCTCTGTTCCTAGCCAGCCGTTCAGTCTCCACTGTCAGCCAGTCCAGTAAGTAATGTTCCTAGTCATCACCCCTTCAACATCTCCACTGTCAGTTAACCTGATTAGTAATGTCCCTAGTCATCACCCCTTCACCATCTCCACTGTCAGTTAACCTGATTAGTAATGTCCCTAGTCATCACCCCTTCACCATCTCCACTGTCAGTTAACCTGATTAGTAATGTCCCTAGTCATCACCCCTTCACCATCTCCACTGTCAGTTAACCTGATTAGTAATGTCCCTAGTCATCACCCCCTTCACCATCTCCACTGTCAGTTAACCTGATTAGTAATGTCCCTAGTCATCACCCCTTCACCATCTCCACTGTCAGTTAACCTGATTAGTAATGTCCCTAGTCATCACCCCTTCACCATCTCCACTGTCAGTTAACCTGATTAGTATGTCCCTAGTCATCACCCCTTCACCATCTCCACTGTCAGTTAACCTGATTAGTAATGTCCCTAGTCATCACCCCCTTCACCATCTCCACTGTCAGTTAACCTGATTAGTAATGTCCCTAGTCATCACCCCTTCACCATCTCCACTGTCAGTTAACCTGATTAGTAATGTCCCCCTAGTCATCACCCCTTCACCATCTCCACTGTCAGTTAACCTGATTAGTAATGTCCCTAGTCATCACCCCTTCACCATCTCCACTGTCAGTTAACCTGATTAGCATGTCCTAGTCATCACCCCTTCACCATCTCCACTGTCAGTTAACCTGATTAGTAATGTCCCTAGTCATCACCCCTTCACCATCTCCACTGTCAGTTAACCTGATTAGTAATGTCCCTAGTCATCACCCCTTCACCATCTCCACTGTCAGTTAACCTGATTAGTAATGCCCCTAGTCATCACCCTTCACCATCTCCACTGTCAGTTAACCTGATTAGTAATGCCCCTAGTCAGTACCCCTTCACCATCTCCACTGTCAGTTAACCTGATTAGTAATGTCCCTAGTCAGTACCCCTTCACCATCTCCACTGTCAGTTAACCTGATTAGTAATGTCCCTAGTCAGTACCCCCTTCACCATCTCCACTGTCAGTTAACCTGATTAGTAATGTCCCTAGTCATCACCCCTTCACCATCTCCACTGTCAGTTAACCTGATTAGTAATGTCCCTAGTCATCACCCCTTCACCATCTCCACTGTCAGTTAACCTGATTAGTAATGTCCCTAGTCAGTCACCCCTTCACCATCTCCACTGTCAGTTAACCTGATTAGTAATGTCCCTAGTCAGTCACCCCTTCACCATCTCCACTGTCAGTTAACCTGATTAGTAATGTCCCTAGTCATCACCCCTTCACCATCTCCACTGTCAGTTAACCTGATTAGTAATGTCCCTAGTCATCACCCCTTCACCATCTCCACTGTCAGTTAACCTGATTAGTAATGTCCCTAGTCATCACCCTTCACCATCTCCACTGTCAGTTAACCTGATTAGTAATGTCCCTAGTCATCACCCCCTTCACCATCTCCACTGTCAGTTAACCTGATTAGTAATGTCCCTAGTCAGTACCCCTTCACCATCTCCACTGTCAGTTAACCTGATTAGTAATGTCCCCAGTCAGTACCCCTTCACCATCTCCACTGTCAGTTAACCTGATTAGTAATGTCCCTAGTCGTCACCCCTTCACCATCTCCACTGTCAGTTAACCTGATTAGTAATGTCCCTAGTCGTCACCCCTTCACCATCTCCACTGTCAGTTAACCTGATTAGTAGTGTCCCTAGTCAGTAGCCCCTTCACCATCTCCACTGTCAGTTAACCTGATTAGTAATGTCCCCAGTCAGTAGCCCTTCACTATCTCCAGTATCAGTTAATCTGATTAGTAGTGTTTCCTCGCCACCCACTTATCATCTCCCAGTATCGGCCAGTCAATCAGTTCTCGATGTTTCAAGCCTCTCTCCCCATCTCCAGTTTCAGCCACTGTGATTGGTTTATGATGCGCTTGGCCAGCTCTTCTCTCTCTCTCTCTCTCTCTCTCTTGGGGGGGGGGGGGGGATTTTTTGTGTGTGCTGTTTCGATTCCTGCAAGAACTTAAAAGTGCATCTCTCTCTCTCTGTCATTCTTGTCTATCAGTCTGTCTTTCTTTCTCAGTCTCTCTGTCTCTTCCTGTATGCGTCCCTCTGTCTGTCTGTCTGCCTGCCTGCCTGCCTGCCTCTCTCTCTGTGTTAAGTGTGTGTGGGGTGTGCGTGAGTGAGAGAGAGAGAGAAGAGAGTGGAGTGCAGAGCAGAGCGCAAAGTGCAGACGTAAAGAAGGGTGCAATGAATCATGTTCCAGGGGTTCTTTTTTTCTCCTTTCAGTCGGCGGCCCACACTCAAACTGCCCATCATCCTGTCTCATACACTGAAGCAGTTTGCAATATCAGCTAGGGCAGCCGCATCCGAGTGGGCAGAAAAATCCCCTGAGCCCATGCCTTTCGGAAATTATTTCAGTTCTCCCGCCCACCCCCCCTCCCTACCCCCGAATTGATTTCGTGAAGGTGTCAGGAAGGAAACAAGGGGCGGGGGTGGGGTGGGGGGATGGGGAAGGGGCAGGAGATGGGGATAACTCATAGAATGTGTTCGGAATTCAGGCTGTAGAAATCTTGGATCCCAATCTCAAAAGACGGGTGCTGCTGTCCACAACGTTCTTGGACACAGCAGTTCCATTCACTTTCTGGTTCCAGCAGAAACGCGGAGGGTTTTCTTTCTTTGTTTGTTTTTTAAGCACCAGACTTCTGGGGTTTGTGAAACGTTGGCGAACCGCAGCTTGACCATGTCACGGGTGCAGGTGAAATTGGATGGAATGCTGAAGGGGGCTGTCTGGAAATCTACCCTTTATGTCTGTCGGCCACTCCCGTTGAAAAGAAATAGCGTAGGTAATATTGTATGGCTGTGTTATGATGATTATGCAGTTCAGGATTAATTTGACCGAGAGAGAGAGACACACACAGGAAGGTAAAGGAAAACAGACGAAAATGAAGGGATTAAAAAAAAATCTTGTTCATCAGCAAGACATTTTGTTGTATATGGTCGGGGTCTGGTGAAAGTTCAGATTGGTTGCAACAGCCGTTTCCTTCGGAATTCGTATAGGCAGTGCGAGTTCTCGATGCCTGCCTGTCCTCGAAAATGCGGTAACAAATTGCATTTATTTCTCATTTTTTTCACTGGTAGTTTTTCAGTCCTCGTATGACGACCTCTGTGATGAACTGGGCTGTAAAGAACGTGACTGGAAGTAAATAGCGTTTCTTGTTGTTGTTGTGGTGGTGGTGGTGGTGGTGGTGTTGTTTTGCTTTTGTTGTTATTGCTGTGTTGCGAATGTCGCTGTACCGGTTCAGGCGGGGTGAATGAGAGGGGGCAGGTTGCTTCATGTCGTGCGTATCGGCCATTAGCGTGCTTCGATTACTGGGTTGTGTGGTTTGGTGGTGGGAGAGAGGGAGGGGATGGGGGATGATGGCTGCGGGGAATGGGGGGGAGGGGGGTGGGGAGGGAGGGTGTCCTGTGTCCGTCTGTCGGGCATGTGGCGTGCTACGCCCTCTGGTGGCGGAAAAATTTGATGTCGACCGTTTCCAGTTACTGGGCCCTTTCGGCCATCGATCTGGGCCATATTTATCCAATTATTGGGTCTTGGAATCAAGCTTTTTTCCTTCTTTTCTTTTTTTCTCCCTTTTTTTTCTTCTTCTTTTTTTCTTTTCCTGATGCGTTCTCACTGTTTTGTTTGTTTTGTTTATTTATTATTTTTTTTTTTTTTTTGCTGCTGCCTATCACCCCTCTGCCCCCTACCCTCCTCTTTGTCTATGCTTGCGTGCCTGTGTGTGTGTGTGTGTGTGTGTGTGTGTGTGTGTGTGTGTGTGTGTGTGTGTGTTGTGTTGTGGTGTTGTGTGTGTGTGTGTGTGTGTGTGTGTGTGTGTGTGTGTGTGTGGTGTGTGTGTGTTTGTTGTGTGTGTGTGTGTGTGTGTGTGTGTGTGTGTATATGCGCGCGCGCGCTTGCTTACGTGTGTGTATGCTCTTCCCACCCACCCTCTCTCTCTCTCTCTGTATCTTTCTCCCCAGCCCCATTCCTCCCTCCCTCTCTGGCAGTCTGTCTGTCTCTGTCTCTCTCTGTCTCTCTCTCACTCTCTCACTCTCTCTCTCTCTCTCTCTCTCTCTCTCTCTCTCTCTCTCTCTCTCTCTCGTCTCTCCATCCCCCTCCCCCCTCCATTCCGCCTCTCTCTCTCTCTCTCTCTCTCTATCTTCTCTCCTCTCTATCCCACTCTCTCTCTCTCTCTCGTGTCAGCCCACTCTGTCTCTCTCTCTGTGTCCGTCCGTCCGTCCGTCTGTCTGTCTCTCTGTCTGTTTTCTGCGTCTCTGTCTGTCTGTCTGTCTGTCTGTCTGTCTCTCTCTCTCTCTCTCTCTCTCTCTCTCTCTCTCTCTCTCTCTCTCTCTCTCTCTCTCTCTCAGGCCATCTGATCCCTATGCGGCACTGGGCTGTGGATGTGATGGCGACTGGTAGTATGACCCTCCTTTCCCTGCACGTTCATTCAGGAGACAGAGCAGGATCGTCAATGTGTGCAGGCAGGCTTTGATGAGTGCATCTCACGCTTCCTGGTCGACACTACGCAGACCGTAGCTAAATTAGTGCACCTTCAATCTATCAGAGCGTCGTAGCTCTACCTGTCTTTCTGTCTCTCTGTCTTTGTCTCTGTCTCGGTCTTTGTGTGCGTGTGTGTGTGTGTGTGTGTGTGTGTGTGTGTGTGTGTGTGTGTGTGTGTGTGTGTGTACTCTGTTGTGTGTGTATGTGTGTGCGTGCATGTATGTATGCGCGTGTGCGTGCATGTGGGTGCGCGTGTGCATACATGCGTACGAGTGCGTGCATGTGCATTCTTATCGCTCGCATGTGTGCATTTCAGCATATAGAATATACGCGTATTTGTCTTTACACGTATGCCCGAGTGGACATGTGTGTAAATTTTTTTAAATTTTTTCTTTTATTTTTTTTTTTTATAGGAAAGGAAAGGAGGAACAGGAGGCGTAGACCGAGGAGGGGGGGGGGTGGGGGGGGGGGGGGGTAGAGAGAAGAGAAGGTATGCTGTTCACATGCTTGTGACATCAAGCATGTGCGTGAAGTGCGACTCGACTCAGCAGACAGCTGAAAAAACTGTGCTTCTGCGTGAATCCCTCGCTGTCTCCTTCCCTGCGGTCTGTGTGACTAGTGATCACACCAACAGCCCCAGGGCACAGCAGCGGCGGGCGTCAAAAGGGCCATGGAGTCAACGACCTGTCGGACAAACCTTCGGACCGGAGTTGGTGGTTTCCTTTGTAGCTTGCTGCCGTCTGTTCAGCAGTCTTCT
Source organism: Conus betulinus (assembly GCA_016801955.1). Lineage (NCBI taxonomy): Eukaryota > Metazoa > Mollusca > Gastropoda > Neogastropoda > Conidae > Conus > Conus betulinus. Next base: position 315,560 of record JADBJO010000935.1, read on the forward strand.
AGCAAGCTTGGCATGGAGACTCGAACCCTGCACCCCCGTGTATGTAGCTGAGTTCACACAAGAGTTTGTGTTGAGCCAGGGATTCACACACACACACACACACACACACACACACACACACACACACACACACAAACGCACACACACACAATATATGTGCACATACATGTGCAGTTGCGAGCGTGCAGGATCATTGCTGACACTGGCCCACAGATTACACACAGGCATACATATGCACATCTGCGCGCGCGCGCATACACACACGCACACACACACACTCTCTCACTCTCTCTCTCTCTCTCCCCCCCCCCCCCCCCCCCCCCCCCCCCCCCGCCCCCCCGAGAGAGAATTCCGGTGGGTTTCTGCAAAGACGGAGGCTGGACGTGTCGCCACCGTCTTGGGGTGGGTGAGGGGGTGGGGTTGGGGGGTGGGGGGCAGTCAGGGGACTCTTACTCTCTCTCTCTCTCTCTCTCTCTCTCTCTCTCCCCCCTCCCCCCCCCCCCCCCGAGAGAGAATTCCGGTGGGTTTCTGCAAAGACGGAGGCTGGACGTGTCGGCACCGTCTTTGGGGTGGGGGGGTGAGGAGGGGGGGGGGGGGGGGGGGGCAGTCAGGGGACATTACTCTTTGCGACGCATGGAGAGGAAATGGCGGAACACCATTAGAAATGATGTCCGTTTTGACCTTCTCTTCAAGACACCATGCATCGTGTTTGTAATGAAGATGAAGCGGATTTTACACCGAAAGAAGCTGAATCAGCGAGCGAGCGAGCGAGCGAGCGAGCGAGCGAGCGAGAGAGAGAGAGAGAGAGAGAGAGAGAGAGAGAGAGAGAGAGAGTTAAACATGGTCTTTTATGTTCGTCTCAGTGTCTTTTAGTTAATATGCATTGACATAATCAGTCTACGCAGTACGTGCATTCTGTTCAATTGTTTGCCATTTCGAATGAACGAATGATTAAAACAATAACAAAAACAACTAACAAACAAGCAAACAAAAAAAAAAAAAAGGGGGGGGGGGGGAGGTATATTAAAGTAATCAGATAAAGGCTTATTTGCATCTTGCGCTCAAGGAAAAGCAACGAAACAGGTGATTACAATAACATGAAATAAATTCAAAGCCAATTAGGTAAATTAAAGATTAAAGTACAACACACACACACACACACACACACACACACACACACACACACACACACACACTCACACACACACACACACACACTTAACGCGTACGATATATGAAATACATTCCAAGCCAGTTAGGTAAATGAAAGATTAAAGTGCACCCAATATGTGCACACACAAAAATAAATGCCAAGACCATCATTAATGGACACAACAGGAAAAAAAAAAAACCCAGCAAAACAACATTAATAGGCAAACTTGAGTTCAGGCGACAGGACTGGGGGGGGGGGGGGGGGGGGGGGATAACATCGAAGAGGCGAATGGGAATGAAGAGGGAGGCAGGTAGAGGGGTGAAGGATGGTGGTGGGAGAGTTTAGAAAAAAGGGGGTAGGGGGAGGTGATATATATATATATATATATATATATATATATATATATATATATATATATATATACACTTGTGATTGCACGCCGGTTCCGATTATAGGTGCGTTCGGAGCTCGAATTTTTTCCGCGCGTGCGCGCGCGCGCGCGTGTGTGTGTATGTGTCTGTGTGTCTGTGTGTGTCTATGTGTCTGTGTGTGTGTGTGGAAAGAGAGCTGTAAACTTTGTACATGTGTCTGTTTTTTAGCAAGAGGTTATGAACAGTATGTTCCCCTGCCTGATTTTATGATTATTTTCTGCTGCCTTGGAGTATATAATCAAACTTGGAACCTTCCCTTTTTCATTATTATTATTTTGTTTTGTTTTGTTTTGTTTTTGGTTGAAGGGGTTTTTTTTTGTTGTTTTTGGTTGTTTTTTTTTTTTTAAATTAGCTCAGTGTGCTTCTTACCTGCGTCTGTGGTAGGAGAAGAGGTACTACCAGCAGCACCGGTTTGGGGTTCGTGCATGTCATTGTCTCCAACCTCTTTTTAAAAACAAAAAGTCTCTTCACTGATAACTGTTGTTTATGTAGATCAGTGATCTAACTTCTGGCGCGCGCGCGCGCGTGTTGTGTGTGTGTGTGTGTGTGTGTGTGTGTGTGTGTGTGTGTGTGTGTGTGTGTGTGTGTGTGTGTGCGCGCGCGCGTCCATGCGTGCGTGCGTTTGTGTGTGTGCGCGCGCGCGCGCGCGTGTGTTATCGCTTCGAAACATGACTACTGCATGGTCAACAGGATGTGTATCCAGGATGTGGAATCAGGGCGTGAAGCAGCCTAATCCTGCGCACAGTGGCGGCCCGTTTCCGTCGTGTGACTAGAGAACAATCCAGCACAACACAAAGGGACCACTTTACACCATTACCCACACGCGCCGTGCTGTTCATTACCAGTGTGTTACAGTGCTAGGCGTCAGTGGTATAGAGTCAGTCAGTATCAGCCCGATACAGTGTCTGTTACAGCGCTAGGCGTCGGTGGTATAGAGTCAGTCAGTCAGTATCAGCCTGATACAGTGTGTGTTACAGCGCTAGGTGTCAGTGGTATAGAGTCAGTCAGTATCAGCCCGATACAGTGTCTGTTACAGCGCTAGGTGTCAGTGGTATAGAGTCAGTCAACATCAGCTGATACAGTGTGTGATACAGTGTGTGGTATAGAGTCAGCGCTAGGTGTCAGTGGTATAGAGTCAGTCAGTATCAGCCTGATACAGTGTGTGTTACAGCGCTAGGTGTCAGTGGGTATAGAGTCAGTCAATATCAGCCTGATACAGTGTGTGTTACAGCGCTAGGTGTCAGTGGTATAGAGTCAGCTAGGTGTCAGTGGTATAGAGTCAGTCAATATCAGCCTGATACAGTGTGTGTTACAGCGCTAGGTGTCAGTGGTATAGAGTCAGTCAATATCAGCCTGATACAGTGTGTGTTACAGCGCTAGGTGTCAGTGGTATAGAGTCAGTCAGTGGTATAGACATCAATATCAGCCTGATACAGTGTGTGTTACAGCGCTAGGTGTCAGTGGTATAGAGTCAGTCAACATCAGCCTGATACAGTGTGTGTTACAGCGCTAGGTGTCAGTGGTATAGAGTCAGTCAACATCAGCCTGATACAGGAGAGAGACCAAGGTAGACGCGAGACAAGAAACAGTGAGGTGAACCTCGGGTAGGCTCGTCGCCTGGGCATGTAAGCTTAGCGTGGTGAGCTGTTGTTGTGCACGTGTCTGGAGCTCGCTTCTTTGTCCTCCTGCCAGAGATTTTTTTATCAGCTGCGGATTCTGTCTGTTCTTGTGATTTAACAAGGTTGGTAGAGTTTGATAGGATAGGATGGGTGGGTGGGACATTGTGTAGGTGGCAGTTTCTTACAGTCTTTTTTTTTTAAGTGATATTTTCGCGTTAAAACGTTCGTTGAAGCCGCTAGTGAAGTCATATATTGAGATTTAATGCTGTTTTGGTTAAGCGCGCCCCGTGTGCGTGTGTGTGTGTGTGTGTGTGTGTGTGTGTGTGTGTGTGTGTGTGTGTGTGTGCGCGCGCGCGCGCGCGCGTGTGTGTGTGTGTGTGTGGCGCCCCATCTTCTGTGCCACCTCAGTGGCATTGCATCCACGCCGCTTGTTCGCCGACTCCCCTCATCCACAGCCACAGCCCTGGCACCGGCAATCCGCAGGGAGCAGTCAGTGTCAAGTCGTTATGAGTCAACCCATCGGAGGAGACACTGCACTGCTGCCGAGTCACTTCGGTGGTGTTCAGTGGTGCCTGTTCTGATCCAGTATACTTAAGACACCACCTACTAAGCCCCCTACTGACGACAATAATTGCTTTGTCGCGGAGCCGGCATGAGTGAGCTCTCCCTCTGAAGGCGCCACCGCGTTCGTCCAACAACAGTCCCCATGAATTTGTTGTTACCCGGTTACCCAGACAGAATCAAACTAAGGCCATAGTCGTGGAGAGGCAATCGAGACTGAGGTCACCCCGAGAGCAGAGCACGAAAGGCCACATCGATGAGGGTGAGGATAAGGATGATGTTGCGGGATTTCCGTTCTGGTCTGGGACTGCATGACAGGGCTTTACTCGACGTTAACTTTCATAATACATCCCGGCATCAACCAGGCCCGAGAGAAACAGACGCCAGCAGTGTCAGTCAGAAAATTTGATCAACGCCCTCAGAGACGCATCCATTAAATTAAGTGGATAAAACTCGATTGTGTGATCCCAGTCTTCCCAACTGAGCCCATAGCAAACTCAGCGCTGGGTAGGAGCTTGTCGGGACAGAAAAAGATGTGTGGTTTTTGTTCGTTTGTCATATCTTCCATTTCGGGTTTTTTTTTTTTTTGTTTTTTTTTTTTTTTGCATTACCCCCTCCTCCCTCTCCTCTCCCACCGCACCCACCCACCCTTCCACACACTTAACTGATCATCCTGGCTTCCTATGCACTTTTACATTCTGGAGGAACTCCAACGAGCAGTTCACAGGGAGCAGTCAGTATTAGTTCGTCATGAGGCACCCAACCATAGAAGACATGGCACTGCCGCTGAATCTCTTGAAGTATGCAAGGATGCCTTTTTCTGTTCCGCCGTACATAGAATCCCATCCACAAAGCCCCCCTGGGCGATAGCAATCGTTGTTTAGTCACGGAACCAGCGTCAGTTTGCATCTGCTTCTCATGCGCGCTTTCAGGTTATGTCCGATTATGCTAACCCAGCCGACCGTATACATTTTCTCTAGGATGTTAAGGAGGTGGGGAAGAGAGGGGGTTGGGGAGGGAGAGGGGCGCCGCAAGGGGAGGGGGGGGTGGTGGTTCAAGGTTTTCTTCAAAGCGAAGTAAACAGGGTAGATGAAAGAGCGAGGTCTAGAAATGAAGCCGACAATCTGACACAAGGGGAAGATCTAGCGATTAAAGACAGCCACCGCGGTCGCGTGTGTATCAAGATCAAATAGAAGATAGGTTGTGAATCGGACAGCTGAAAGAACGGCAAGAACGAGGTGTATAGACATTGGAGAAGATAGGTTGTGAATCGGAGAGTTGAAAGAACGGCAAGAACGAGGTGTATAGACATTGGATAGGCGAAACGACGAACGGCTTGATCAGGGCGTGGAGAGGGCTGTCAGCCACAAAGGGCGTGCTTCTTTCGGATTGGAGTTTGACTTCGAAACTGGTTAGTCCGGGACCGGAACATTTGCACGAGTAACTAAACTCATTTCTGCGGGGGTCTGTGCTGATACAACAAACGAACGCTGTTGACAACCCGGGTGATGGGATTGTGTTGGTTTAAATAACTTTTATTGAAGAAGCAAGTAAACAATACCTTCATAATTGTCCGGACAAATAGCAACAGCAAGCCCTAGGCTTATACTGTGCTCAGATATACATGTATATTGGCGGTTAGATACATTCACAATATACTAAGCATTTCAACTCGTGCTGGGATTTTTTTTTTTAAAGGAAACAAACAAACAAACAAAAACAGTAGAAGAAAAAATGAAATGAATAACATGAAAAATGGGAGGAAGGGAGTGGACACAACAATCCCGTCATCAATAATATAAAAAAAAAAGGAATATGTGTGAACAATTTTACAAACAAGACAGAAACTTACACAAATAACGTGAAGTAGTTTAGGGTAGAAAGACACAATCTTTTCCATAAGTCCGCCGTACATAGAAGAAGTATGGTAGTTCAGTTTAGTAGAAACCAACCAACACCCCCGCAGAATGAGTTAGTTACTCGTGCAAATGTTCCGGTCCCGGACTAACCAGTTTCGAAGTCAAACTCCAATCCGAAAGAAGCACGCCCTTTGTGGCTGTTAAAGTATGGTAGTTCAGTTTAGAGTAACTTTTCCCCCTTTCTTTTTCTTTTTCTTTTCCTTTTCCCCTCTTTTCTTTTTCCCCCTTTCACTTTTTTTTACCATTTCCTGTTATTTCTTTTTTTTCCCCTTTGAAGACGCTATGACATCGATCGCTTAAGCAGAAGAAAGAATGACGAATTGGGATTGTGTTGAACACCTGTGGGCCTCCAACGCTAACAGCCGCACCGCATTCGTACGGCAGTTCCTAAAAAGAGCATTTCGCTTTTCACATTTTCGGCACTTTTGCCGGTGAATCACAAATGTGTGTAATATAATCAATGTACTGAGTATGAAGCCCACCACAAAAAGAAAGGATTATTTTAAAAGAAAAGACGATTTCTGTACTGAAACACAGTAAAGCACCCTACCCCACCAACCACCCCCCCCCCCCCCCCCCCCCCCCCCCTACCTACCTGATGAATGAATTCATACCGTAATATTGTCTGCTGTACGCGCGTTAAGTGAGAACAGGTTGGGGGGGGGGGGGGGGGGGGGGGGGGGGGGGTCAGTGCCTCTGAGAGAGAGTCGCTGAGAGAGAGAGAGAGAGAGAGAGCATGCCAGTAATCAGCAGCATCTTCCAGTGTGGGGGAACATTGCTGACGGCGCTCTGGCTTGTACTGGTGACTGGTGTGATGGACGACACTACCATGCGCGCGGGCTGTGGGAAAGAATGGGGTAAGCAACATCCGGAAGGGTGGGGGGGTGGGGTGGGGGGGGGGGGGGGGGTTTGCACTGCTGTTAGCTTACGGGTCAGCTGTTAGCTTACAGGTCAGCTGTTAGCGTAAGGGCCTCACACAAACGCACGTCTTTGTGCAGACGTTGGCATAGGGACGCAAGGGAAGGGGGGGGGGGGGGGGGGGGGGGGGGGGGGGAGCCGCACCCTGCAGAGGATAGGATGCCGAGACTTTGGGGGTTGAGAGACTTGGGGGTGGGGATGGGTGGACGGGTGCTAATGAGGGCCGCACAGGGCAGACCCCCTCTCTCTCTCTCTCTCTCGCTTTTCTCTCTCTCTCTCCCTCTCTCTCTCTCTCTCTCTCTCTCTCTCTCTCTCTCTTTCTCGTCCCCCCCCCCCCCCCCCCTCTCAATCAGAGCGGAGGCCTGCAGAGGCTGAAATAGCCGTGATGGAAGGGATCAGGGGGGTAGGTCCTGAAGAGGCAGGCGGCCTCTCAGCAGCGACCAGAGAGAAATTATTATTAGTACAGGGGGCAGACGATGATGTCTGGCCTCCCGGTGATGGAGTGGTCTGGCTGGCCGGCTTGCAGCTCTGTGTGTGCCCCCTGTTGTCATCACCTCGCTCTCCATAGTTACCCCCCCCCCCCCCCCTCCCCGCCCTCCGCCAACTATTCCCACCCGCGCCTATTCCTTCCTCTTCCCTCCGCTACCTATTCTTCCTTCTCTTTCTTTTTCCACACCACTTCCCCTTTCCCAGAATCAGACTGTACCGTTTGCCAGGCTGTGATTTGCCGTGAGATACGAAGGGATGTATGTATGTATGTATGCATGTATGTTTGTATATGTGTATGTATAATGAGTGTAGTATGTATATGTATATATTATGCATGTATGTCTGTATGTATATATGGATGCATATGTTTGTATGTATGCATGTATGTATGTATACGGGGTGCGGTGGATGGATTCCTTGTTGGTCGTACATCAAGAAGAACGATTCCAGTCTCAGGCTTCATGTCCTGTGGCAGTCGGTGTGCAAGTGAATGATGGTTGGTGGATCCTTAAAGAAGTGTTTAGGTGGGTGGTGGGTGATGAGGTGGTCACCCCCCCCCTCCCCTCCCCCCCCCACCCCCCCCCCCCCCCCCCCCCCCCCCCCCCCCCCCCCCCCCCCCCCCCCCCCCTGTATCCCGGCCCTCTCTTTTTTGTCTTTCTGTTTTTCTTATTGATTGATTTTGGCTTCCCTCTACCTCGCCCTCCGACACACGCACTGTTTTTCCAATCGATTACGGAAGTTTGTTTCAGCCTGAATATAGAGAGCTTACTTCGGCGAGGTGATAGTCCTGATATGACCCTTTGCGAACGGCTGGGCTAAAAGCAGTATGATCTGAACTGAGTTCAGCTTTGATTCTCTGGTGTGCAGTACAAACTGTATCAGGACGGAAGCTCCTAAATCTTGGTAACCGTACCTGCACGCTTGCGCATGCGTGCACACTGAAAAAAAAAACACACACACACACACACACACACACACACACCACAACAGAGGAGATTTTTTTTTTTTTTTTTTTTTTTGGGGGGGGGGGGGGGGGGGGGGGGAGGCAAGAAAGTGAGAAAAGGGAGTGAGAGGTTTGCAAGGAGAGGAAAGGGTGGTATGCGAGAGAGAGAGATGACTGTCTGCTACAGCTAAAGGAGCCAGACATGTCAACGCATGCCCCACTCGTTATGTCTTCGAATAATTTTTCACCAGTTTTGTCCTCAACCACGACTGGGAGACCTGCCTTTTCCTTTGGCCGAAAGGCACAGGCCACACGCCACAACTAGGATTTTGCACTGAAACACTATAATTGTAATCCATGTAAGCGTTATGAGATTGACCCTAGTTTGAGCCAGCATTTAATGTTAAACTGATAATTGATCAAAAGAGTAGCTCATCAGCAATTGCTGCCATTGGGTTTTTTTTTGTTTGTTGTTGTTGTGTTGTTTTTTTTTTGGGGGGACTTTCCTTTCTTTCTGCGTACGCAGGCTGATACTCCTGCGGACACTGCCTGTGTAGACGGGTAGTGGAGTTTTGTGTATATGACCGTTTTTTATTCCGCCATTAAGGCAACCATACTCCATCTTCGGGGAAGGATTTTCACCGATGAAATCACAGTCATCAAATTCTGGATCTTCCCCTTAGTTTACGTCACATTTCAGGCCTTTGCACTCACCCTTTGACCCTATCTTTGCGCCAGCTGGAAGCGCCCAAATAATAATCCCATTTTTCTTTTTTAATCTGTCTTGTACCTGGCTTGTACCTTCATGGCCATATGAAAGAAAATGAAGAGAATCAACTTCCAGACACAATAGAAATTCTCAAAACAATCCAATTGCGTCAGTCTATAAACAATCGACTCGTTATTAAGCAAGGCCTTGGTGCATTAATTCTCTGTGTGCAGCCACATCGGATCGATGGATAGTCGGCTGTGGGTTTCGCCGATTTGAACTGAAGTGGTGGAAATGGGTGTGGTGCGTAGGCCGGAGAGTTTTGTATAGTCCAGCGGCACAAACTTGTTTCAAAGTTTGCCCAGAGTTTCACCCCCCGACGTCCGTCCTCCTCCTCCACTGGCCCTTCCCTCTTCTGATGCCCGAGATAGGAGTTTAGTGGAGAAGGAAAGTCGGCAGTGAGTGGGTACGATGCCTATAGGGTTAGGCCCCAGAACACTATAGATTTCACTATTACACTCATAACTGCACCTGGCTTTTGTCGTCAGATCAGCCAGTACCAAGACATCTTCATCGCACAGTTCAGCCCTTGACCCATACCATACCGGACTTTCATGAGGTAGGTCTCGTGTCTTTCTTTTTTCTATGCAAGCACGGTCCACGTGACCCTTCATTTTCCTGTCTTCTGGTAGGCCTTTCACTCCAAAATCCTAGTGTCCCAGTGGCGTAGAAATACAAGGAGTGTACCACAAGTCATGCATCATTCTGCTATTTTTGCTGACATGTGGCATTGAACTAATTTACTAATTTACATCACCAATACAAACGACAGCAAAAGCAATGTTAAAGAAAATTCTGGCATAGTGCAGCCTGGAAGGCTTATCGTGCCTTTGCTCCGCTTCAGTGCCGGAGATGTTTGCAGTGCCAACATAGCGAAGATGTCAACTCCCTTCTGCTCTCCCGCCATCCTCTCCTCCTCGCCCCCCCCCCCCCCCCCCCCCCCCCCCCCCCCCCCCCCCCACGTTTGTCCCACCCATCCATCGCTGTGTATCCTCCTTTTCCTGTGATGTGTATTCAGTCCTTCGAACGGGGACTAAATACTGAGGTTCCGTGTGTGAACGCACACATAACATCTTGCACACACGTAAAATCCCATCACCAGCTTTCGGAAGAGAAGGCCAGTTTTGCCGTTGGTATGGATGACACGTTAAACATAGCATGCACCCTGCGTGAGAAATGGAAAGAAGGAAGCAAGGAAATTGAGTGAACGATGACACGGGAAAGCGACTGAATGAAGCGCCAGTTAGCAGCTCTTCAGTCGGCACTACCTAGGTAGGCAGCCCGTTGTGTAAACGAGTGTGGATTATAAAGCGCTTACAGCTTGGTCTTTTGCCGAGGATAGGCGCTATATAAGTATTCATAATAATAATAATAATAATGATAATGGTCACACGCCTGTCAAAGTTCTATCGGGGTGGCCAGTCCGAAAAAGGAATGAGATCACTGGGAAGCGACGGCTACTGCCGCTTGTCTGTAGGTTCAATGACGTCATCTCACTCTGTGGCAAGCCAAATGCAGCTGTATCCGTTTATACTAATGGGCTCAGTAAGGACGTGAGTGTTGTGCATGTGTGTGTATGTGGTGTGTTGGAGGTGGGGGGGGGGGGGGGGGATAGGCCAACGGCCTTTCATGTTTTGTCTGTTCTTGGGGTCATTGGCCTCGCTCTCCTTCGGGATGCAGAGGGCGGCGCTGGATGCCATGGAGAAAGAAGACTTTGTTGGTTGGTGCACCTGCTCGTCCTGCTTGGGTCAAAGGATCAGTGTGGAAGCATTCCACCCCTCGGTAAAAACTGTCTTTTAAGACAAGTTTTTCCCAATTAACGCGGCTGTTTTGTGTGTGTGTGTGTGTGTGTGTGTGCGCGCGCGCGCGCGCGCGCGTATGCGTGTGTGTGTGTGTGTGTGTGTGTGTGTGAAGGAATTTGTTCTGCTCAGAAAATATGTTTTCAAAAGTATTTGAAATAACCCCTGCCCGATATCAAGGACAGACGAATTAACAAGACAAAACACGAGGCGTTTCGACCTCTTAGGTCTTCTTCAGGAAGGAGAGAAACACTACACTCGGGGCACGAAAATGAAGAAAGACAAGACTCTCGACGCAAGATAGGCGTATAATGAAAATCAATGGGTTATAGTTTTGTCAGCTTTTCATCTGTGAACGACAGAACATTGGGGGGCAAAAAAAAAAAAAAAAAAAAAAAAAAAGGGGGGGGGGGGGGGGGGGACGAAACGAAATAGTCTGTTCATTGCCTGCAACATCTGTCACCTACCACGTCAACCAGCTGTCATGTGATAGCAATTATTATGAAGTCTCACGTGCCTCTGACTGGTCCCATCTGAATCAGTCTCTCTCCACCCACTCTCATTCCACTCCACTCCACCCTCTTTTCGCCTGAACGCCCCCACCCCCTGCCACCGCCCCCTCACTTCCCCCTCCTCTCCTCCTGTGTCTGGTCGATCCATGGGAGACAGCACAGCAGGTGGGGGTTTAATGGAGATTGAAAGCAAACGTCGGACTCCGGCTGGCGGATTTGTTTGTTGAATAACTGAATGTACATGCACTGGCGTTACACTGCTGAGAACAAAATAATGAGAGAGCAACACGGACAGATGCACCGAGCGTGAAGAATTCCACCCGTCCTCGAGGGGGAAGGGGCTTGCGGGGGAGAGGGGGTGGGGTGGGTGGGGTGGGGGACGAGGACGGAAGATGGATATATATATATCGATGTTCTCGAACGGGGTCAGTTTCGTGGTAGCAGCGTAGTTGAAGGCATTTTTAAACTTGTTCGGATGACTGCATTTTTTGTTTGCCGTATGGGTTTTGATTGGTTTTGAGGTGTTTTCTGCTGAACATATTTAGCATGGGGATCCTGAACCAAGGATAATTGTAGGAAGTACGGGGGGTGGGGGTGGGAGGGCACGTAGGTTCCAGTGTGCATCATCCAGCATGTGCATTACAGCTGTTGGTTGGCGTGCATTAGGACATTTACTGCTGGTACTCAGAATTTTTTTTTTTTTTTTTTTTTTTTTTTTTTTGTGCAAGCGAAGTCGAGAAACTGCTGATGCATGATTTTGATATGTATGTAACACACAAGGGATGTAGACAGTGAAGATAATCCGCTCTGTTGTCGGTAATGTACACAAAGGGATGTAGACAGTGAAAGATAATCCGCTGTGTTGTCGGTAATGTACACACAAGGGATGTAGACAATGGAAGATAGTCCGCTCTGTTGTCGGTAATGCACACAAAGGGATGTGGACAGTGAAAGATATCCACTCTGTTGTCGGTGATGCACACAAGGGATGTAGACAATGACAGATAATCTGTTATGTTGTCGGTGATGCACACAAAGGGATGTAGACAATGACAGATAATCTGTTCTGTTGTCGGTGATGCACACAAAGGGATGTAGACAATGACAGATAATCTGTTCTGTTGTCGGTGATGCACACAAAGGGATGTAGACAATGACAGATGATCTGTTCTGTTGTCAGTGATGCACACAAAGGGATGTAGACAATGGAAGATATTCTGCTCTGATGTAAGTAGTGTAACAATGAAAGATAATCTGCTGTGATGTCAGTAGTGGACCCAAGGGATGTCGACAATGAAAGATAATCTGCTGTGATGTCAGTAGTGGAACCAAAGAGATGTCGACGATGAAAGATAATCTGCTGTGATGTCAGTAGTGGACCCAAAGGGATGTCGACAATGAAAGATAATCCACTCTGATGTCAGCAGTGTACACAAAGGGATATCGACAATGACAGATAATTCGCTCTGATGTCAGCAGTGTGCACAAAGAGATGTCGACAATGACAGATAATCCGCTCTGTTGTTGGTAATGCACACAAAGGGATGTAGACAATGGAAGATATTCTGCTCTGATGTGTAAGTAGTTTAACGATAAAAGATAATCTGCTCCGATGTTAGTAGTGTACACAAAGGGATGTAGACAATGAAAGATAATCCACTCTGATGTCAGTAGTGTACACAAAGGGATGTCGACAGTGAAAGATAATCTGCTGGGTTGTCAGCAGTGTACACAAAGTGACAATGAAAGATATCCGCTCTGACATCGGCAGTGTACACAAGGGATGTCGACAATGAAATCAGTATGTTCTAATGTCAGCAGTGCACACAAAGGATGTAGGCAATGAAAGTTAATCCGCTCTGCTGTCAGTAATGGACACAAAGGGATTTAGGCAATGAAAGATAATCCGCTCAGATGTCGGTAATGCACACAAAGGGATGTCGACAATGAACTCGATCATCTGCTGTGATGTCAGCAGTGTACACAAAGGGATGTCGACAATGAAATCGATCATCTGCTATGATGTCAGCAGTGTACACAAAGAGATGTCGACAATGAACTCGATCATCTGCTGTGATGTCAGCAGTGTACACAAAGGGGATGTCGACAGTGAAATCCATGATCATAGACAATAGTGTACATACAGTGATCTTGAGAGTTTTTAGTGTGTGTGTGTGTGTGTGTGTGTGTGTGTGTGTGTGTGTGTGTGTTTAATCTGTCTTCTGATATCTGCATTCCACACAGACACAAGGATATAGGCGATGAAGGATAAGGTATTTTCAAAACATCTTTCCTGTTCTGTGCACAAATTCCATGCACTGTTGGCAGTGAAAATAATAACTTTACATGGTCTTGTCTGCGATGAAACATGATCACTTGTCATGTCTTGTCTGTAATGAAAAACAATCACTCGTCAGGTCTTGTCTGTAATGAAAAATAATCACCTGTCATGGTCTTGTCTTTAATGAAAACAATCATTTGTCATGTCTTGTCTGCGGCGAAAAATAATCACTCGTCTGCTATGAAAAACACAATCACTTGTCATGTCAAGTCTGCTATGAAAAATAATCACTTTTCTGTTATAAAAAATAATAACTAGTCATGTCTCGTCTGCTATGAAAAATAATCACTTGTCTGCTATGAAAAATAATCACTTGTCTGCAATGAAAAATAATCACTTGTCTTGTCTGCCATGAAAAATAATTACTTGTCTGCTGTGAAAAATAATCACTTGTCTGCAGTGAAAAATAATCACTTGTCTGCAATGAAAAATAATCACTTGTCATGTCTTGTCTGCTGTGAAAATAATCACTTGTGTGCTATGAAAAATAATCACTTTTCTGCTATGAAAAAATAATCACTTGTCTGCAATGAAAATAATCACTTGTGTCTGCAATGAAAAATAATCAATTGTCATGTCTTCTCTGCGATGAAAAGTAATCACTTGTCTGCTATGAAAAAATTATCACATGTCTGCTATGAAAAATAATCACTTGTAATGTCTTGTCTGAGGTCGTTGATTGCACAGCATGAAAACGAGTGGGGTTGAGAGTGGCGGGTTGATGTGGAGGGTGGGGGTGGGGACAGGGATACATGGAATGTGAGTAGGTGTTGGGCGGGAGGGAGATTGGATTGCACGAAGAGATGAGCGTTTTCAACACGTTAGCTAACCTTCGCTCAATCGTGTTGCCGGCATCGCAGCGCAGCCGCCGACCGACCGACCGACCACCTGGGTGGGTTTTCGCAGTTGGCCGGGCCTGGTGAATGTCATTAGCACGTCTGAAAGGGTGCTAGAGCAGATGCAGGCTGGTTGGCAGGTTGGCTGGCTGGCTGGCTGGCAGTCCTCATTACGTGGTGATGTTCATACCTTGCTGTCAGCGCTTCCGCTTGCCCGCTGTGTGGGAATTGGGGCGAATGGCCTAGCGCAATACACGCGCGTTAGTATCTCTGTCTCTGTCAGTCTCTCTATAGCTGTCTGTCTCTGTTTCCTCGGATCTCCTCTGTCTGTCTGTCTGTCTGTCTCTCTCTCTCCTTGCCCCCCCCCCCCCCCCCCCCCCCGTGTGTGTGTATATAATGTCTCTCCATACACAACACACACACACACCACAACACACACACCATAATTTTATATACAACACACACACACACATACACAGAGAGAGAGAGAGAGAGAGAGAGAGAGAGAGAGGTCGTCGGGAGACACAGACCTCCGTTAATAAGGTCGAACGGATCCCTGATCCGCTTTTTTTTTCCCTCCTTTTTTTTTTTTTTTTTTTTGGTCCTGCTTGCTTCACTGGGCCGTGTCATGAAATGAGGGCAGTGTTGGTCGTGACGTCACATGCACTGCTCCATCATAGCCGTAGACAACGGATGAATGAGAGTGCAGGAGAGGGTCGGGAGGGATGAAAGTGGAGGTGGGAGGGGAGCAAGACGTGCAGGGGTAATGATTGTGTGAAGAAATGCCAGTCCGTTGACATGTTCCTCTCTTGTTAACTTTCCTTACAGGTGCTCGCGAACACACACACACACGCACACACACACACACACACACACACACACACACACACACACACACCTGACGTCTCACTCTCTCCTCTCCTCTCTCTCCTCTCCTCTCTCTCTCTCTCTCTCTCTCTCTCTCTCTCTCACTCTCTCTCTCACACACACACACACACACACACACACACGCGTACATCTGCCTTCTAACATTTCCCTCCCCCTCCCCCCCCCCCCCCCCCCCCCCCACACAACCTCGTTCCCAGTCCTACCCCACTACACCCCATCCAACCTTCCCCAACTCTCCCACCCCCACCCATCCCCCCCCCCCTCATCCTCCAGCCCGCCCTGCCTCCCTTCTCCATCCTCATCCTCCACCCTCCTTTACCGACCCACTGCCATTTGGTTGCGACGTCTCTATCCTCTGGCTGCAATGCACACAACACGTACGATCCTAATCACCATCTTCCCCCTCGCGTAAGGCACGGGGCGCGTGCCGCCCGCCCAAGCGACCAATCAGGGAGCAGCCGCCGTCACGTCACCCGCGAGGCTTGAAAGGGTGGGGGTGGGGTGGGGTTAGCTTTGGCGAAAGAAACGTGGTAGTGGTGGTGGTGGTGGTTCGTCAGCTGTGAAAAGTGCGTGGAGAAGAGAGAGGAGAGAGAGAAGAGAGACTTGGATTCACTGTTACAGCGAAGCCCTTGCTAGACAGGCAGAACTAGGAAGACGCTGAAGTTGGTGTTTTTGTTTGTGTATTTGGGGAAGGCGTAGGGGGGACTGTGTGACATTGTTGCGGGGGTTGCAGGGCCAGCGAAGAGAGACTAGCTGTTGTTGCTTCTTCTGCTGCCGCCGAGGGTGTTCGTCATCGTGGTGTGGTGGGGCTATTTTTTTTAGCTGGCGTGGACAAAGTGAGATCCACACAAGGGTGGACTGTGTTTGGTGTTTGTTGTGTGTGTGTGTGGCTCGGTTCCACTTCCGCGCAGCGTCCCGGTCTTCTCTCTCAGCAAAGAGGGAGTGAAGTGTGGGAACATTGCGGTTCGGTGTCATCCCCGTCCGGGTGCAGCAGAGGAGTTGGGAGGGGGCTTCTTCTGTCTGGTGACAGTGCGGCTGGAATCACTCGACTATGGTGGGACGGAAGGTCCACGGAAACAGGTAGGGCATCAGGGGTGACCCCGTGGCTGTTTGCGGGGGGTGGGGTGGTGGGGGGGGGGGAGGGGGGGGGGGAGCGGGGCGCGTGTGTGTGTGTAACGGAGTTTTTGAGACGCTCTCACTCTTTCTGTCTGTCCTGTCTGTCTGTCTCTCTCTCTCTCTCACCTTCTCTCTGGCTCTTTTTCTCAGTGTCTTTCTCTGTGTATGTCTGTATCTGATCTGTCTCTATCTCTCTCTCTCTCCTCTCTCTCTCTCTCTCTCTCTCCTCAATCTCTCTTCTCTCTATATATATATATATATATATATATATTATCTATCTCTCTCTCTCTCTCTCTCTCTCTCTCTGTTTGGGTGGGGGTGGAGATCGTCCCAAGACGTAATTGCAACAATATGTCAGAGATGCATAATTTGCTTTCGTAGTGTAACGCGCGCACACACGCACACTTACACGCAGCTCGCACGCATCGCTCACTCATGCACGCACACACACACACGCGCGCGCGCGCAACACACACACACCACAACACACACACACACACACACACTGTGACACACGCATAGTTTTGCTTTCCAAGGAGACGCGTACATATGCACGCGCGCACACACAAACACACACACACACACCACACACACACACACACACACACACACGTACACACACTGAGGGACCAGCTGAGGGCCACGTGAGGCCTGTGATGACGACAATGGGCGGCAGTGCTCGGTGCATTGTCAAGGCCTGTCGTGCTTGAGATACCGCTCCAGCGTCTCTCTGTTGACATTGGAGGCGCCGCCAACTGTATCAATACTCAGCTTCGACGCTGTGGAAACTAGGCCTACTGTCTTTTTTCGTTGTTGTAGTTTGTGTCGTTTGTTTGGTCTGTCTCTGTCTGTCCTGTCTGTCTGTCTGTCTGTCTGTCTGTCTCTCTCTCTCTCTCCTCTCTCTCGTCGTTCTCTCCTCCTCTCTCTCATCTCCTCTCTCTCTCTCTCTCTCTCTGTGCACAACAGTAGTAGCATTATTTCGCTTGTTTGGGGCAGGCAGGTTGTCGGTGCTTGGTGCGAAGTCTCTGGCCAGGTTTTTGTGTGATCTATTAAGGCTTGTTATTACTGTTTTCTGTAATGACATAATGCTTTTTAGAATGTCGGACTGTGTGATGGTTACTTCTCTTCCCCCAAACTGCTTCCCCACCCATTCAAAAAAAAAAAAAAAAAAAAAAGAAAAAGAAAGGAAAACACAAAATTACAGCCTTTATTTCCAGTGAGTGTCTTTTTTTTTTTTTGTATATATATTATATATTTGTCCTTCATGACAAACTTGTCAGATCTTGATATTCCGGCTGCCTAGCGGTCGCGAGGAGGGCTGGGCTGTAAACACATGACTGAGTGAGATGTTGGCAGTGGCTACTGAAAAGTGGCATCAGAAGGTGGGACAGAAAAAAAAAAAATTGAAAAAAAAGACGGTGTCTGACGTAATATACCATTGCTGCTTGTTAGGCGCAGCTTTTAACTTTGTTGTGGATCGGGCTTACGAAGAGACCCCATTCACTGCCCAGTCCCTCCCCCCCCCCCCCCCCCCATCCCCCCTCTGTCTCCCACCAACGTTCCCAGTCCCCCACTATCTCCTCCGTCACACCCCCCCCAACACCCCCCCCCCCCCCCCCCCCCCCCCCCCCCCCCCCAAAAAAAAAAAAAAATAATAATAATAATGATAGTAATAAGACAACGAGTGGGCTTGATGGTTGAAAGGCAACCGGAACAAACACACATAAAGGAAAGGAGGCTACGATGGTTTGACTGCTCGCTCAGTCTTTCTTCCTCGCCAGCGCTGCGGGTTTCAGGCGTACTAAGAATTACTGCTGGACAGAAATAGCTCGGGGGGAAACAATGGGTTCTGAAGCTGCCTCCAGTACACCACCACCTCTCCATAAGTGTCACCGCGCGATAGACTTTCCGCCTTTTCCCTCCATTTCCTCCTCCCCCCCCCCCCCCCCCCCATCTCTGAGTTGTGTGGTTGGGGGGGGGGGGGGGGGGTTTGTGGGAGTATGAAAGAATGTAATAGTTATGTTTGGCTTGTTCTTAAGGAAGGAATCGGTAGCGGATGTGGGTTTGTTCGTGTGTGTGTGTGTGTGTGTGTGAGAGAGAGAAGAGCGTAGAGAGTGAGAGAGAGAGTATTCTGTGTGTGTGAGAAGAGTGAGTTTGGTTGAGATGGTGGTGAGTGTTTGTGTGTGTGTGTGTTTGTGCGTGCGTGCGTGCGTCGCGCGCGCGGTACCTGGTTCTTCTCATCATCCTCTTTGGTCTTTTGTCTTGTCTCGTGACCTGTGTGTGACCTTGTCGGGGTGATTTTTTTTTGGAAGTGGGACCGTTAAAGGAATGTGTGTGACGGGCAATCAGTCAGAGCCGGTGGAAATTGACATTGCTGTGAGCCCAGCAGCACCCGGCATAACGCTTTGCCTGCAACACCAACCATCCGCTTGTCTCTACGTGTTTGTCGTGTCCAACGGATGGTCTTTGATCATACGGAGAATGCACCCTCCTCGTCCTCACCCTAACCCCCCCCCCCCCCCCCCCCCCGCCTCTCTCTCTGTCTGTCTGTCTCTGTCTGTCTGTTCGCTTCGTAGCTCTCTTGTCTTTTAACGTGTTGGGGTGTACATACACGTTGGTTATGTTCAAACATGAAGGTGTGGTGCGGACACAGTACGTATTCTGTAGTGGTCATGTTTGGTCTTTGAGTAAGGCAGCGCTCTCTGTCTGTTCTGTCTGTCTGCCTCTGTCTGTCTCTCTTTCACGCTCTCTCTCTCTCTCTCTCTTCTCTCTCCTCTCTATCGTCTCATCGTCTCTCCTCTCACTCTCTCTATCCTCTCTCTCTCTCTCTCAACACTTCATGCAAATGGTAGCGTGCATGTGGCAGAGTTCGCTTCTTCCTATAGGCCATCGACTAAGGCGTCCCCTCACCTCTCTCTCTCTTTCCAAACCATCGTAAAGGATGTCTTCAAGTTCATGTGATTTAGGGAGTAAGTCCCTGTATTAGGATAACGTTTTCAAAACAACTACATACACCGCACACATTGCTCGCGCGCATCGGCGTCCGCGCGCTCAGTCTCTCCTCCATCACAACACTTCGTCACTCCTCTCACAAACACGTCACAACACTTCAGCAATGTAAGCGGTTGCCAGTGGCACAGGTCACTTCACAAGAATAGCCATCTACTAAGCGTTCCCTCCACGCTCTCTTTCTTCCAAACCGCGTCAGGATGGCTTCAAGCAATTCATGTGTTTAGAGTAAGTCCTTGTAATTTAGATAAACGTATTTCAAACAAACGCACCCACGCACACATCTCTCCTCTATATGTCTCGTCTCATCTCTCTTCGTCCAAGACTCGAAACCAATCTCTGCTCTCTCCTTCCCTCGCTCTCCTCCTCTCTCCTCTCCTCTCTTCACGCCACACACACACACACACACACACACACACACACACAGATTCATCACGCGTTCAGATGTTTTTTTCTTTCACTTCGCATGCACTAGACGCATATATGGTCCCCCTCCTCCCCCCCCTCCCACCACACACACACGACACACACACGCACACACCGAGATCAGATTCAGATGTTTTCTTCTTATAGACCTTGGCCCCTCAGAAGGGGGGTGTACGTGAAGTATAACAAGTCGCACTATCATATTCATGATAATCCACACACACACACACACACAACACACACACACCACACACACACACACACACACACACGCACGCACAACTACCACACACAACACACACACACCACACACACACACAACACACACAACACACACACACAATCATTCATGATAATCTCTCACACACACACACACACACACACCACACAGAACGAGATGAGAGAGAGAGGAGAGAGAGAGGGAGACGGTCAGACTGTTGGCTCGTTAAAACAACCAGGGAGTGGGGAAAGGGAGGGAATACAGAAGCCACAAACGCTGCACAGGTAAAGTAGGGCGTTTCCGGGGGGGGTGGGGTGGGGGGGGGGGGGGCTTCATTCTTAATTTACCAGTAGGGTGGGGCCTGCGCTGCTGTCTCTCTCTCTCTCTCTCTCACTCACACACAAAGGCCCTGGGGTATCTTTTGTGGCGTTAGGCAGCGCGCCCTTCTCCAGTGTTCTTGTGTTCTTTGTTCTGTGTCGTATGGCAAGAGGAAGGAAGTGCGAGGGACTGTGCGTGTGTGTGTGTGTGTGTGTGTGTGTGGTGTGTGTGTGTGCCCGTGTGTGGTGTGTGGTACGGCACACACATATGCGCACGCATGCGCGCAAACAGATACACACTTCCTCGCACGTGTGCGCATACGTATGTGCCCTACGATAGACTAGTGTGCGTCAGTGTGTGAGCGAGGGAGAGAATATGAGAGAGAGAGAGAGAGAGAGAGAAGAGAGAGAGGTTTGTGCGTGTGAAGTATTGAAACCATACCTGAACGGCATCGCAGCACTCCAGACTTCAAAAGTACTCACAGGTGCATCGGCCTTAAGCTACAAAACATACAGTATAGGGAAGGACTAAGAGGTACAGGGGGAACGGACATGGTGGGGGCACTGACATAGTTAGGAACAGAGAGAGAGACCACACGGTCCGACTTTTGGTTTGTTACAACATCCAGGGAATGGAAAACAGTGACATGTCACTGTATTTGCATGAGGGGGGTGGAGGGAGGGGAGGGGAGAGAGAGAGAGAGAGAGAGAGAGAGGGGGGGGGGGGGACAGGAAGGGGAACGGACGGGGTGGGGGCATTGATATAATTATAAACGTGCGTATGTTGATGAATGGGAGGCAGAAGTTGGGAGGGTGCGGAGAAGCTTGGGGCAGACAGACAAAGGAGAGGTGGGGCCAGAGCTGAGAGAGAGAGAGAGAGAGAGAGGGAGAGAGAGAGAGAGAGAGGAGAGAGAGGAGAGAGAGGGATTCTGAAACTGTGATCTACCCTGGGAATATTAATTGTACATTCAAGACCTGACAGTGAAAGGGAGCACGCGCGTGCGCACGTGTGTGTGTGCGGGGAAAGAAGGTCGAGGTCGGGGGAGAGAAAGAGAGAGAGAACTCGCTGAAACAAGTTCTGCCCAGGAAATTAGTTATGCATGTAATATCTTGAAAGGAAAGGCAGCGTGTGCAGACAGAGAGAGAGACACAGAGAGAGAGAGAGAGAGAGGAGAGAGAGAGACAGACAGTTATTTGTCCACGGTAGGGTGAGGGGAGAGAGGGAGAGAAGGGGAGGGAGGGAGAGAGAAAGCGAGAGAGAAAGTATTTGTCGTACGGTAGTGAAAGAGAGAGGGAGTGGGGATTTTGGGAGGAAGAGAGAGAAAGCGAGAAAGGTTTTGTCCACGGTAGTGGTGAAAAGGGGGGGGGATGGGGGGGGGGGGGGGGGGGGGGGGGGGGGGGGGTGGGGGGTTGGGGGGGGGGTGGGGGGGGTGAAAGCGAGAAAGGTAATGGGTTGTACACGGTGGGGGGGGGGGGGGGGGGGGGGGGGGGGCTGGGAGAGAGGGGAGGAGGGGAAAGAGAGAGAGAGAGTAATTGTCCACGGTAGGAGGGGGAGAGAGAGGGGGTGGAGGGAAGGGGGGGGGGGGGGGGGAGGGACAAGGTCTTAGTAGTGCTTTGTACTCGTAATAGCTGTCTGCTGAGTGTTCCCACTGTTGGGGCGCCTGTCCTGATGACCCTTACCTACCCCTTGACCTCCAGGCAGGCTAATGCCTTCCGTGTGTTGTTGGTGCACGTGTGTGGCGGAGCGGGTTGAACAACAAACAGGACGGACGGTCATTCAAGCCCCAGTCATCTTCGGTGTGTCGGTGTGTATTGTTGTTGTTTCCGTCCTGTCTCTTCAGCCTTGTCAGCAGTAGCTTGGCTCATGTGCAACCGCAAGGAAGAAACTCCCCAGTCGTCCGTTTTCTGGTCTCTGCTCCGCTGTTGGGGACCGACCACCACCTAGGTGGGCTTTTTCTTGCCTTTGTGACATCTCGTCGGAGCTCTCTCCTCTCTCTCTCTCTCTCTCCTCTCTCTCTCTCTCTCTCTCTCTCTCTCTCATTGTCTGTCTCTGTTTCTCTCTCTCTCCCCCTTTCTCTCTCACTTTCTGTCTCTGTCCACCCCCCCCCCCCCCCCCCCCCACCCCCCCCCTTCCCCCCCCCACCTCTTTGTCCCCCCCCCCCCCCCCTCTTTGTCTGTCTCTCACTCTGTCTCTGTCTCAGTCTCAGTCTCTCTCTCTGTCTTTTGCTGTCTGTGCGCCACCCCTCTCTCTCTATCTCTTTCTCTCTCTCTCTGCCTATCTCTCTCTGTCTCCCTCTTTCTCTTTCTTGTCTCCTCCACCTCTCTCTCTGTCTCTCTCGCGCAGGTAGATGAGCATCGTGTTTTAGGATTAAACGATAGATAAAGAATTGAAATGGCAATCTCATCTCAGTAACGTATGCAAGTAGTCTCAAAAACGCCTTTTCCTGTTGTCTCAATTAAAGCGCTACGTCAACAGTAATGTGCTTAAACATTTTCTTCAATGCACAACATAATGTCACGTATCAGTTACGCTTCAACAGTGTGGGACGGAAAGTAGTGACGTCCAACACAAAAAGGCTGAATTCTCTCCATAGACGTGCAGCAAAGCTACTCCATCCAGCTGTATCTCTAACAACAGACAAAAAAACTAAAAGCGCTGAACATACTTCCTCTGAATAGGCATTTGAAAATCACACAAGGCATCGTTTATTGTTTACAATCTTGACAGATACTATGCCATGTATATCAATGCCCTTTTTACAAGACCGAACAGCTTTTTTGGCTTCGACGAAATTCCTTCTTCTCTACCCACGCATTGATCTATACAAAACAAGCCTAGCTTACTCTGGACCATATGTCTGGAACTCACCTTCCACCGAATCTACAAAGCATGAATACTTCAAAAACTTTTTCAGGAACATTTGCATAAACATTTTATGTCTCAGTAATTAAATTGTTCGATTACAATGATTAGCGCCCATTCGCAAAGTCTTCTGTGAACCATACTTTGAATAAATCGTTTTAAACATAAAACCTACTCCGTTAAAATCGCTCATTCCTACTCCCACTCTGTCTACCATCCCTTTTTCTCTCCCCCTACCTACCACCCTTCTCTCTTCCCCACCTTCTTTGACCTCTCTCTCTGTAGTTCTGTTTGTTTGTTTGTAGGTTTCCTTCTGTTTTATCATCCCCCATCTCATTAGTGTTTTTATGAATAGTTTTGCTTATCATTGTAGAATAGATTACCATGTTGCTATCATGTTGAATTGTCAGTATGATTGAAATGTGCTGAAATAATGTATGCATGACAAGGACAGATTGTAAGACTAGGCTTTGGCCTAAAATCTCCATCCTTGTGTATTATTTAAAGATCAGTCAGTCAATCTTCGCTCTCTCTCTCTG
Source organism: Conus betulinus (assembly GCA_016801955.1). Taxonomy (NCBI): domain Eukaryota; kingdom Metazoa; phylum Mollusca; class Gastropoda; order Neogastropoda; family Conidae; genus Conus; species Conus betulinus. The sequence continues at coordinate 339,228 of JADBJO010000935.1, forward strand.
TCTTTCTCACTCTGCGTCTCTGTCTCCCTCTCTTCTCACTCCCTCTCTCTCTCTCTCTCTCTCTCTCTCTCTCTCTCTCTCTGTTGTCTGCCTGTGCTCTCTCTCTCCTCTCTCACTCACTGTCTCTTGCCACATCCCCTGCCCCCCACCACGTGTCGCTCCCGCTTCCTGTAGACATCAATCCCACCCCCCCTGCCTTCCTTCCTCTGTGTATGGTGACCTAAGTTCCGAAAGATTCCGCCGGCCTTTTCAGTTTCAATTTCAGAACCTCGCAGCAGCCCCCCCCCCCCACCCTCTCTCTCTGCCTCTCTCCCTCGTCTCTGAACTAACTACCCCCCCTTACTCCTCTCTTTGTCTCTTTTACGAAAGATTCTTTCAGTTTCACTTTCTGTCTGTCTCTCTCTCTCTCTCTCTCTCTCTCTCTGTCTGTCTAGTGTTCTCTCTCTCGCTCTCTCTCTCTCTCTCTCTCTCTCTCTCTCTCTCTCTAAATCGTTAATAGCGGACTTGGTCAATCAGAGCCTTCCGTAGATCACATTTATTTCTTGTGCGGCTGTCCTGTACATTCTAATGGGAACTAAGAAGCTCTTTTCACAACACACACACACACAAACACACACACACACACACACACACACACACACACACACACACATTCACACACACACACACACACATACACACACACACACACACACAAACACACACCACACGCACGCACGCACACGCACACCACGCACACATAGACAGAGCATGGGGAAGGGGATGAGAGAGGAGGGAGAGGAAGAGAGGAGAGAGGGAAAGAGCGGCCAAGGGAGGGGAGAGCCCACGGGTGGGAGAGAGGGAGAGAGCCAAGAAAGAGCGACGAGGGAGGGGAGGGAAAAAAGGAGCGACGCGAGCGGCGTGTGTTTCAGTATGATCAAAGAGGTGTGGGTGCATTTCCAACCAATCATAATTAATCCCTACACCGCGTCTCTAAGCTACGAAACCCGATTGCGGAAGATTAACAGCTAATGGATAAAATTAATGAATGATGGACCATGAGGGGGGGAAAAGGTATGAAAAACGAATCTCTCTCTCGCCCCTCTCTATCTCTCATCCTCTGTCTCTCCTCTCTCGCTCTCTGTCTTCTGTCTCATACCACACGCTGTCGTCACTCTCTCTATTCTATCATTCTCCTCTTCTCTTTCCTCTCTCTGTGTCTCTTGTCTCTCTCTCTCTCTCTCGCGGTCCTCCTCCTCTCTCTCTATCTCTCTCTACCTCATCTCATACCACTCTCTCTCTCATACACCAACGCTTCATCATACTCTCCCTCTCCTCTCCCGCCCTCTGTCTGTCTCTCCTCTCTCTCTCCCTCATCTCTCTATCTTCGTCTCTTCAATCAATACTCCTCTCACCCCATCTCCCTCTCTCATACCCACTCTCCGCTCTCTCGCTCTCTCTCTCTCTTCTCACACACGTCACACACACAACACACACACACACCACACACACACACACGCACACACCAATCATACTCTCTCTTTCTTCATTCCTGGCTTTCGCCCTCCCCCTCTACCACCCTTCATCTCCACCAGTGGGTGTGTGTATGACAGTGACGGGAAGAAGCGGGATGGAAATATGGGGGAAAGGAGCCAAGTGCGAGGTATTTACGTATTGTTGGGAAATTTGGGTCCCACATTGGAGATAGTGTCACCGTTGAATTTTGTTCGTCCTACATCAGAGGTCTGTTTGTCTTCTCTGTCTGTCTGTCTGTCTGTCTCTGGTCCTCCTCTCTCTCTGTCTGGTCTCTCTCTCTCTCTCTCGTCCCTGTTTCTTCTCTTTTCTCTGTCTGTCTGCCTGTTCTGTATGTCTGCCTGTCTGTATGTCTGTCTGTCTCTCTTATCAAAGAGAGACAGAGATGAAGAAACGAACGCGAAGTCTTAAACCACAAAAGAATTTATTCTCTCTGCAACACAGTCTTCCCCGTGTAAAAATCCATTTCATCACCAATCTGAACCATCATCAATTTTAAATTAAAAAAAAAAGAAAAAAAAAAAAAAAAAAGGGCTAAAAAGTCAATAGGAAAAGCTTCCTTCTGACCAAAAGAAAAAAAAAAAAAAAATCGTTGTCCCAGATTTCTTCCCCGCCCGCCGCCACCACCAGAGCACGCACCCCCACCTCCATCTGCCTCTCCCACCCCCTCAATAAGTCTTCCCAACCACCACTAACCACCCGCCTCACGAATGTCCGCCTGCCTCAGCGCAACTGGGACATTCCTGTGAAAAGGCAGCAAAAGTAAAAAAGTAAGTCAGGCGATTCGGGTGTAAACTACACATTCCATTCCGACTGGCCGCGCACCCGCTATGGGACGAGGGAGGGAGGGAGGGGGGGCTTCATCCCCTGGAGCGAGAGCGGGACTCGTTCCTCCCCCCCCTCCCTCCCCTCCCCTCCCCCCAACCCACTCCATCTCCCCCACCCCCCCCCCCCCCCCCCCCCCTTCCGCAAATAGCCCCCTATCGGCTGACTCAGGAGTCGTGGGGGTCAGTGTGTGCACAGACTCGCCGCTGGATTTGCCCTCCGTGTCACCACCATCCTCCCCCACCATCCCCAGGTCCCCCCCCCTCCCCCCCCCCCCACACACACACACACCTTTCTTCCTCTCCGCTCTACCCCCCTCTCACCTTCGGTCCATCCCCTAACCCGCCCCATCTGAGTCCCCTGAGATCCCCACCTCCGCACCCCTGAAACCCCAACCCTCTGCCGTCGCCCCTTCCCCCCTCCTCCCCTCATGTTTCCCCCCACCCCCCCCCACCCCCCCCCCCCCCCCCCAGCTCCCCCCCCGACGCCTCCACCCCCCCCCCCCCCCCCCTCCTTCCCCCCACCCCCCCCCCCCCCCCCCCCCCCCCCCATATTTTTTTAAAGGATTAGTAAGCTCGTGGTTTATTAACGCCCGTTGATAGCCATTTTCCAGTCGGCAGGAGTGACGGAGATGTTGGAAAAAAAAGTTTATCGCAGAGAGTACGTGACGTTAAAAGTGTGTGTGTGTGTGTGTGTGTGTGTGTGTGTGTGTGTATGCATGCGTGTGTGTGTTTAATGTACACAACGTCCAGCCCAGAACATACACGGAGGGCCGTTTCAATAAAGGGAGTCACCGCATGTGGGAGAGGAAAAAATACCAAGGGACGTCACCGCATGTGGGAGGCGAAGAAATACCATGGAAGCCACACACATACAGCCCACGTGCAATAAACAGGTATACATATACTCTCCATGGGACATTTGACATTGATAGCC
>JADBJO010000935.1:345000-377500 GCA_016801955.1 Conus betulinus
GGCTGGCATTCAGAGGAACCTGTCGTGGTGACTGGACTTATTCAGAATGTTAGAGGCTGTTTTGTTGTCAGTGGCGAGGCAAGTTGGGTTGACAGACTTTTGGGGCAAATGGTGTGCTTTGTCTGCCTGTCTGTCCGTCCGTCCATCTGTCTGTCTGTGCCTTTGTCTGTTTGTCTGTCACTTTCTATGTTTGTTACATATACTCTCTCTCTCTCTCTCTCTCTCTCTCCTCTCTCTCTCTCTCTCTCTCTCTCTCTCTCTCAAACTTCTGAATTCCCTCTTCCCTTTTTTTTTTTCTGTGTTCTGTTTTTTATTTATTGTACTCTCTCCCCCACCCCCCACCCCTAATCTCCCTGTCCCTTCAAAACCCACACAGTTTACTCCCCCCCCCCCCCCCCCCCCCCCCCCCCCCCACTCCAACACAAAAGATAACGCGGGGAAAAGCCCGCCGCCTCCGCGATAAAAACCGGAATGTGAATGTCAGTTTTTTTGGGGGGGAAATCGAACCGTGGTTGAACGTCTGTCATGTCTCTAACTGTCGTCCTGACCTCAACGGGAAGAACGTGTGTGTGTGTGGTTGGGGGGGGGGGGGGGGGGGGGGGAATGTTGGCAGAGAGAGAGAGAGAGAGGGGGGGGGGGGTGGGGGGGGTCATCGTTGACCTAAGAGTGTGCTCAATACACCTGAACAGTGGTCAGTGAATGTATTTTGGTCCAACTTAATAATTAAATGAGATGTTCTCACCCAGTTTCCACATGGGCTTCCCTGTCTACACTGTCCTCTTCTCTTCACTTTGACAACGGGCCTACGGCTTGAAACGTCAGTGTCTACCTTCCAAACGGTTCGACTACCACCAAAAGGTTTTTATAACCTTTATTATTTTTTCATTTTCTCCACGAACCCTGCAGTCAACTTTTGTCTCTTCCTTTGTTGCTGCCGCACAGTTTTGGACGTTCTCTGGATGACGAACGAACTTGGCCAACGATAAACACTCCACAGCAGACTCCATGAAAACCTTGTTCAGAGATGTGAACACACCTAATATGACCTTTGAATTCGTGAAAGAGATCAATATTTTTCATCTGAGCTAAGAGATTTGACGGAATAATTTTTTTTTTTTTTTAATGAAATATTCCAATTTAAAGAGTTGTATGGATGATTTTTTTTCAACGACTTGTGAGTTGACCAGCGCGGTGAGAGCCCTGGCATGGCCCTTTGCGGTCGGCTGGGATACAAGCAACAACATTCTCTCTCTCTCTCTCTCTCTCTCTCTCTCTCTCTCTAACACCGGGGTAAAAAACACTTCTACCCTACTGTGTGTGACAGAGAGAGGTGTGGAGATCCCCCATTTTGCCCAAACGTCCGTCATAGCAAACCTGGACACTGCCCGGAAAACCCCTAATAACCTCGGGCATCTGTCTTCTTCTCCGCTTGAGGCGTTTGCCCATTTATCCACTACGCTACGGAACTGTTTTGGAGTAACCTGTTCTTTTCGCATAGGGAGGGAGAATGAAAGAGAAGAAAGACAGGGGGGGGGGGGGGGGGGGGGGGGGGGGGGGGGGGGGGGAGCGGGCGGAATGATTGTGAGAAGGAAATGTTAAAAAAATAAAAATAAAAAAAAGAGAAAAAAGGGAAAGGAAAAAAAATCACAATAATCAGGGGCGTTGGTTACAAAGTGAAAAGAAAGAAAGGGGAAAAAAAGGAATGGTTGGAAAAGGAGCCATTTCAACCAGCCACTGGGGTGGAAAAGGGAGTCATTCAACCAGCCACTGGGTGGAAAAGGAGCCGTTTCAACCAGCCACTGGGTGGAAAAGGAGTCCTTTCAACCAGCCACTGGGGTGGAAAAGGAGGAGCCGTTTCAACCAGCCACTGGGGTGGAAAAGGAGCCGTTTCAACCAGCCACTGGGGTGGAAAAGGGGCCGTTTCAACCAGCCACTGGGTGGGAAAAGGGCCGTTTCAACCAGCCACTGGGGTGGAAAAGGAGCCGTTTCAACCAGCCACTGGGTGGAAAAAGGAGCCGTTTCAACCAGCCACTGGGGTGGAAAAAGGAGCCGTTTTCAACCAGCCACTGGGGTGGAAAAGGAGCCGTTTCAACCAGCCACTGGGGTGGAAAAGGAGCCGTTTTCAACCAGCCACTGGGGTGGAAAAGGAGCCGTTTCAACCAGCCACTGGGGTGGAAAAGGAGCCATTTCAACCAGCCACTGGGGTGGAAAAGGAGCCGTTTCAACCAGCCACTGGGGTGGAAAAGGAGCCGTTTCAACCAGCCACTGGGTGGAAAAGGAGCTATTTCAACCAGCCAGCACACACGCAGAGGAGGGAGCAGCAGACGGGGGGCGTCACAGTTGGGGGGACGGGGGGGGGGGGGGGGGACGGGGGGGGGGGGGGGGGGGGGGGGGGGGGGGGGAGAGGAGATGTAGGTTCAGGTGAAGTTTGTTTGATTTCTGTCCTCATCGTGTGTGTCTGTTCGGTTCATGGTTCAGCATCGATGCTGTGTCCTCGCCCACACAGGAAGCGGGAGTCTAACAGTCGGCCTCTGCCACCACGACCTATATATATATATATATATATATATATATATATATATATATGTACATGCTGCATCTGTCACTGATCGACACTGTCAACCGCTCACCGTCGTTAAAAAGAAAAAAAAAATCAATACAGACAGATTTCCTTTCATCATCCGTCTCCCCCCCCCCCCCCCCCCCCCCCCTCCCCCCTCCCCCAAACGTCTTCGCTCAACAAGTTTCTGTCAAGGTCACGTGCAGTACTGCTATCAACCGTCGATCGACTAAAATGTAGTGGACTAGGAAGATGCCTTTTGCGCTTTTTATTGCGAAAAAGGTTACAGGCACCTACCTAACTCTTAGCTGATGCGTGTGGGCGGCACCACCTATTCACCCGGCAAACTCGCGATGAAGAGAGAGACGTGACACAGAACAAACAACCGCCTCGAAACTCCCCAAGCGTGTCAACCACACTCGTCGAGTTGACGGACTCCGGGAGCGAGCGACAACAGCAGCAGCAGCAGAAATAATACACACTCTGACTCAACTTGACGTGTATGTGAGACTGATGTAGTTTTGATCTTTTGGCAAGTTTCACACCGTGCGAACGACACATACAGTGGTAAGGTGTTGGGGCCAGAGTACAAAGAAACTCAGAAAACCGAGACCAGTGAAACGATTTTTTGATGCACAGTACAGAACAGCGAAATGACTTTTCTTCAAACTAAGTTGTCTTCTTTTGACATCACACTGAATGTGGGGAAAGAAAACAACAGAAACAAAACGCGCGCGCACGCGCTCACACACACACACACACACACACACACACACACACACACACACACACACATATAGAGATTCACACTCACACACACACACACACACACACACACACACACACACACACAAATGTTCTCCACATCATAACAGGCAGACATTTTCAAATACACGTAACTTCAACATGATTGGCCCGAAAGGAAATCGTAAACGAGGTGTGTAAGATGGTCAGTTTTCAGGACGCGCGGTTAGTCCTCACGGGCAATTTGCCGCCAATGACAGCCAGCAGTCCGCAGGGTGAAGCAGACCGTAGGGAATGTGACCTTCTTCACCCTGTGCTGGGGATGACGTGGAATGCCGTGGGAAGCTGAAAAGTGTCGGTGTCACCGTCAGTGGATCGATGTCTCCAACCAAGTCGATCTCACATTTCAGGTCTCACCGTCCGCACCCTCCCGACAGTGAGCGATACAGGGGAGCTGGGGGTAATCCTGTCCCAGGACAGCGGCGGAAAGGGGTGCTGTCTTACCCCTGCTTCATGTCCAGAGTGCACGTTACAATGTAGGCCCAATCGCTCTATGTATTCTCTATGACACTCAGGTTTGCGTCCACGGTGTACAGAGCCCAAATCGCTCTATATATTCTCTATGACACTCAGGTTTGCGTCCACGGTTACAGTTTAGGCCTAAATCGCTATATATATTCTCTATGACATTCAAGTCTGCGTCCACGTTCACAGTGTAGGCTCAAATCGTTATATATATTTTCTTTGTGACACTCAAGTCTGCGTCCACGGTTACAGCTTAGGCCCAAATCGCTCTATATATTGTCTATGACACTCAAGTTTGCGTCCACGGTTATAGTGTAGGCCCAAAACGCTCTATATATTCTCTATGACATTCGGGTCCGATTCGACGGTTGCAGTCTAAGCGCAAAACGCTATATCATATTCTATATCACACTCAGGTCCGAGTCCATGGTTACAGGTTAGGCCCAAAACGCTAATTATTCTCTATCACTCTCAGTTCCGAGTCCACGGTTACAGTCTAAGTGCAAAACGCTACATCATATTCTCTGTCACACTCAGGTCCGAGTCAATGGTTACAGGTTAGGCCCAAAACGCTATCTCTTTTCTATCACTCTCAGTTCCGAGTCCACGGTTACAAGTTTAGGCCTAGAGAGCGCTAGACATTCTCCTTCACACTCAAAGCTGCACCTGGCGTTTGTCAGAAGATCAGCCAGTATGCCAAGACATTTTCATCACACAGTCCAGCCCTTGACCCATACCATACCTGACTCTTATGGGGCAGGTCTCATGCCCGTTTCTTTTTCTGTGCAAGCACGATCCACGTGACACTTCATTTTCCTGTCGTCGGCTGGGTTTTTCACTGCCCAAATCCTTGTGCTCCTACCAATGGCGATCAGTTCAGTTCAGTTCAGTGGTTTGTTTTAACGTCTTTTCATCGCCAGATGATATTAGACACTTATTCAAACACACACACACACACACACACACACACACACACACACACACAAAAAAAAAAAAAAAACCCACCTCCACACTCAACTTTTCATCCATCTTAGTACTTTCAAACCCACATCTGATATATGCATATTTACATAAGTGAAATACCCTAGAGTTACACAAAATTGTTGGTCTTTTATACAGTTTTTGCAACCTGTGACTGCGAAATAACCATAGCAATTTCAGCAACATGTGGACCGTACGAGACAGTATTGACATGATCAAAGTTATTCATCTCAATACCTTCCTCCTACCAATGGCGTAGGAACATCAGGAGTCCACTAGTCATGGATATCATTCTGTTTTTTTGTTTGTTTGTTTGTTTGTTTTGCTGACATATAGCATGGAAGGAACTAATTTACTGATCCCAAATTCCAGGATGATTTTTTTTTACATTAATTTTTTTTTTCACAGAGCCACGGTGATTTTCTTCAGTTCAAACTTGATTTATTACCACTCGACCTTTTGCTGTAACCCCGAACTCTGACCTGTATGTACACTCACCTTCCGAACAACAAACACGTTCAGATGGGTTTCGAAAATGCGCCCCCGCCATCCCCCCCCCCCCCCTCTTCACTGCCCCCCACCCCACCTTCCCCCCACCTTCCCCCCCCCCCCCCCCCCCCCCTTTCCATGTTGGGCGTCAGCGTGGCTGGAACTGGCAGTCATGGACTTGGCTGGCACTCGGTGCTGTAACCCGCTGAGCCGACCCAGGCGCCCTGCTGTTTGGAGAGAACCCCTATAGGAGTGAGTGTCTTAATGTCGGAACCAGACACAATGCCCCCCCAACCCCATGGCGCGTCTGTCTTGGGCGGACTGTGAGTTTAATGAATCATAAAAGTCAGCCTTCGAACAGGGCGTTCCACAGGCGCGCTGTGTCTTGCTCTTGAAACCAGATGTTTTTTTTTTTTTTTTTTTTTTTTTTTGGCCGTGGAATTTGAAAGAAAACTATGCTGCTTGTTCACATGTCCATAAGTCTGTTGCGCGTGATCGTGTGCACGAACGTACATACACATACACGCACACACACACACACGCACGCACGCACGCATGCACACGCCGGCGCACGCATGCACACACACAGACGGGGGTGGGTGGGGGGTGGGGGCAATGCATCTTTCTCCATTCACAGCATGTCTCTGCCCGTCTCTCTCTCTCTCTCTCTCTCTCTCTCTCTCTCTCTCTCTCTCTCTCTCTCTAACTGGACACAATACTGACGCTGCAGTCAGACAGTGTGCGGAGCTGGTCAGCGAACGGGACAAGAATCGTTTGTTTTGCGTCAGCGGGATTCCGAATGCCTGCCTCTCAGACCAGTCTTTCTACCCAGCCCGTTCATTCAAGACCTACCCCCAGACACGTAACGTGTACTCACCGACATCCACACTCATATCAACAATATTTTTAGCGCGCGCACGCACACGCACGCACACACACACACACACACACACACACACACACACACACCACACACACACACAAACACGCACGCAACGCACGCAGTAAAACATTTGCAGAAGGTGAGGTGGAGAGGAAGAGAAGTGGGGGTGAGAGTGGGGGCACGCTTGGTAAGATAATGATAATGATAATAAGAATGATGATGATAATAGTAAGAATGATAATAAGAATGATGATGATGATGATAATGATAATGATAATAAAAAATGATAATACGACTAATAGTAACAGTAGTGATAATGGTTGTGTCGTCGTGACCCGGAGCTGTGATTGACCACCTAGATGACGTAGCCACGAGCCGAGGCCTGGGGCCGCCCAGTGTGACGTCAACAACTTCATTGCCCCTCCCCCTCCCTCCCCCCCCCCACCCTCTGTACTACCTGCCTGACCCCCCCCCCCCCTCCCCCCCGCCCCCCCCCCCCCCCCCCCCCCCCCCGTCCTTTTCATCCATGATTTGTCTTGGAGGAGATGCCGCGTCTCTGTGGGTTGGTTGGAGGTGGAACTGGCGGCTGAACCCTTTGGTGGTCACATTGTCGTCAGCCAGTGTGGTAAGGAGGGGAAGCAGGGTCGTCCCCCCCTCCCCCCCCCCCCCCCCCCCCCCCCCACACACACACACACACACACACACACACTGCCGCTCCCCCTGGGTAGAGTGAAGGGCGATATGGAGAAAGTTTTTTTTTTTTTTTGACGGTAGTGACTGTGTAAACTTTTTTTTTAACAGCAGCAGAGAGAGAGAGAGAGAGACAGACAGACAGACAGAGCAGGCAGGCAGGTAGAGAGAGAGAGACAGGCAGGCAGAGAGAGAGAGAGAGAGAGAGAGAGGGAGAGACAGGTAGCAGAGAGAGAGAGACAGAGACAGGCAGGCAGGCAGGCAGTGAGAGAGGGAGAGAGAGAGAGAGAGAGAGAGACAGGCAGGCAGGCAGAGAGAGACAGAGACAGGCAGGCAGAGAGAGACAGAGAGAGAGAGGGGAGGAAGAATGAGAGAGAGAGGGAAAGAAAGAGACAAAGACAGAGAGAGAAAGGGACGGAGAGAGACGCACAGAGAAAGGGATGGAGAGAGACAGAGAAAGGGATGGGGAGAGAGACAGAGAGATAGAGAGAAAGGGATGGAGAGAGAGACAGAGGAGAAAAGGGATGGAGAGAGAGAGACAGAAAGAGAGAGAGAGAGAGAGAGGGGGGGGGGGGGTGCAGGGAAAGCTAAGACGACGAGAGTTCCACTGGAAGGAATGACCGAGTCCTCGATTAGCCCAGCCATGGCCGGGAAGCTGCAAGACCAATCAGGGATCACAATCAGTCTGGTACTGCACAACAACAACTCAAACACAGTCTCTCTCTCCCCCCCCCCCCCACCCCCACCCCACCCCCAATTCTATCTCTCTCTCTCTCCCCCCTCTCTCTCTCTCTCTCCCCTTCTTCCCCCCCCCCCCCCCCCCCACCCCCCCTCTCACCCTCTCACTCTCGTTCCATCCATAAGTTCCCTTTCATCCACTCCACACGGCCCCCTGCCTCTTTGGCCGGCTTGGCACCGGGGCTGAGAGGTTCCAATCACCTGGAGGGGGGTTACTGTCAACACCAGACTTCTGTCGCCCGGCTTATGGCGCTGCCGTCCTTTGCTGCTGCAAGAGGTGGCTGGCTTGGTGGTGGTGGGTGGTGGTGGTGGTGGTGGTGGTGGGGAGGTGGTGTTGGTGACGGTGTGTGATTTCTGGTGGTGTTGGTCGTGATGGTGCTTTTCCTCGTTGGTGTTGGGTCTCGTTGATACTTTCATTGCGGAGAAGAAAGAAGCCCGTTTTGTGTGTGTGTGTGTGTGTGTGTGTGTGTGTGTGTGTGTGTGTGTGTGTGTGTGTGTGTGTGTGTGTGGGAGGGAGGGAGAGAGAGAGAGAGAAGCCTCTGTGTGTGTGTTTTGAGAGGGAGAGAGAGAGAGAGAGAGACACAGAGAGAGAGAGAGATAAGCCTCTGTGTGTGTTTGAGAGAGAGAGGGGGGGGAGAGAGAGAGAGAGAGAGAGAGAGAGAGAGAGAGAGAGAGAGACTCTCTGTGTGTGTGAGAGAGAGAGAGAGAGAAAGAGAAATGAGCTTCTGTGTGTGTGTGTGTGTGTGTGTGTGTGTGAGAGAGAGAGAGAGAGAGAGAGAGAGAGAGAGAAAGAGAGAGAGAGAAGATAAGCGTGCGTGTGGTGAGAGAGAGAGAGAGATAGAGAGTATGTGTGTGTGTGAGCGCGCGCGCGCGCGCGTGCGTGTGTGTGAACACTAGGGAGTATTGTCTTTGACCACGTCAGGTCAACACACACAGTGATGATGCACGTCTGGCTAGGAAGCCGTCGTAACAAGTGACCCTTGGACCACTAACACAGACTGCAGTCACCAAGAGACATCGTTATTACTACCCAGATTGCTAAGCCCAGGAGGCGCGCGCAATGAGAAACAGACCGACGTGGGAGAGAATGGAGGGGAGCTGGCACTGCCAGGACAAGGGCAAGGGCTATGGGAGTTTGATGTGTATGTCTGTGGTTGGTAGAAATGCACCGTCAACGGGTATAATGTAGTTTCTGACCGCAATCTGACATGCCCACTATGTGGAAAGGCAAATGATAATGAAATACACTTTCTCTTCGTCTGCTCTGCTTTCAGTGCCGACGGCAGGAATATATTCCAAGCAAATATTATGTAAATCCATGTCAGTTCTGTGTGACTCTATTAATGACGAATAAAAATAAAATTATTGTGAGGAATTTATGCATGTATTTATATAAAGCCTTTAAGAGGCGAGCTGTTATGGTTAGCTAACAAATGTATTGACACACCAATATTACATGGAAATGGATATCCTAGTATGGTATTAATATATGGGTCATATGGATAAGATAAGACCTCATGCACATGTGTAGCAGATTGTAATTCATCCATTTGAGTATCATTTTATTGCTGTTTTTTCCCATACACTCTAGTAAAACTTTGTGTTGATGTTGTTGTCACACTTATCATGCTGAGTTTTGAATGTAATCCCCCTTCAGAAGGGGCTGTGGCCTATCTGAATAAATTTCATTTCATTTGGAGAAGTCGAGATAAAAGCATGAAGTAACCACACAACAGGAAGTGCTGCGGTCGCCCCCGTAGACCGACTTTCCTACTTTTAATGTAGTAGGTACTGGTCCCCCCCCCCCCCCCCCCCTTTAAGTCCCCCTGGGATCGGGACAGCCGAAGGAGGGGGCTGTTCACTGTGTGGACAGTTTGATGGCCCCCCTGCTTGAAACTTAATGACGGTCCCCACCCTGACAGTCACTGACCGCGGGGTCCATGAACCAGGGAAGGGCATGCCTTGGTCCATCGTAATTCACGGCAGCTTTATATCCAACTTAAGGCATTTCAGCCCCGGGGAGGAAATGACTCCATCGCTGTGGAAGTCGGTGTGGGGTTTTGGTGGCTCAAGCACCGTTCGAGCTGTCTGAGGTGTCATTTTTTTTTCAAAAGGAATTTAAAATAACTCTGCAGGTCACATGGACAAACAAAATTAAAAGAGGAAACACGACGCGTTTGGCCTCTTAGGTCTTCTTCAGGCAAGATAAAACAACATTCGGGACATCGGAAACGAAGAACGACGATGCAAGATGGATTGGGCACTGAAAGCGGATTCGGTGCAAGATTGGGCACTGAAAGCGGATTCGGTGCAAGATTGGGGCACTGAAAGCAGATTCGGTGCAAGATTGGGCACTGAAAGCAGATTCGGTGCAAGATTGGGCACTGAAAGCAGATTCGGTGCAAGATTGGGCACTGAAAGCAGATTCGGTGCAAGATTGGGCACTGAAAGCAGATTCGGTGCAAGATTGGGCACTGAAAACAGTTCGGTGCAAGATTGGGCACTGAAAACAGGTTCGGTGCAAGATTGGGCACTGAAAGCAGATTCGGTGCAAGATTGGGCACTGAAAGCAGATTCGGTGCAAGATTGGGCACTGAAAACAGGTTCGGTGCAAGATTGGGCACTGAAACAGGATTTCAACACCCGTCTTGAGCCAAATTTGAGAAGATAAGTGATTGCTCATTCTTCGTTGTCATTGTTCTGAATGTTTTGGTTTTGTTGTTGTTGTTGTTTTCCATCTTGCTTCTGAAGAAGGTCCAAGAGGTCAAAAAAACGCTGTGATGAAATTCTCTCCCAGAAAAGTTAGTGCTGTGAAATTCACCTCCCCCCTCTCCCTCCCCCCCTCCCCTTACTCACGCACACACACACACACACACACACACACACACACACACACACACACACACACACACACCTGATGGATATCTGTGGCAATGAAATTCGCAGAGTTTTGCTGTGATGAAATAAAGAGGAGTACTGTGATGAAATTCGTCCGTAAAGAGTTCTGCTATTATTAATTTGCACTTAAGCAAGCGCGCATGTGAACGTATGAATACATGTTCGAGTGTGTGTGTTCGTGTTTGCGTAAGTGCATATATATATATATATATATATATATATATATATATATATATATATATATGTTATCGTGTTTTAGTGTGTGTCTTGTGTGTATGTTAGAGCATGCGTGTGTATTTGTGTGTTCATGTGTGTGTGTGTGTGTGTGTGTGTGTGTGTGTGTGTGTGTGTGTATGCGCGCCTGCACGCTTCCAAGGAAAATGAAGAAGACCAATAAGACACAGTATACTTTTACTAAACAAGCGCAGGCAGGTGCACAAACACACACACACACACACACACACACACACACACACACACACGCACTACACACACAGTGCCACACAATGAGTGCCAAACACGCGCGTGCGCGTGTGCACACTCACAGACACACGCGTGCGCGTGCAAGCACCCCTCACACACACACACAACACACACACACACACACACACACACACACACACACACACGCACGCACGCACACACGCGCGCGCACGCACACACACACACACACACACACACACACACACACATAACATACACACACACGCACGCACACACACACAACCGATAGAGAGAGAGAGGTGAGAGAGAAAAGAAAAAGAGAGAGAGAGAGAGTGTGTGTGTGTGTGTGTGTTTTTTGTGCGCGCGTGCGGGCGCGCGCGTGTGTGTGCGCGTGCGCGTGGGTGCGCACGCGGGTGCGTGTGTGCGTATGTGTGCGTGTGTGTGTAGAGTGTGAGAGAGAGAGAGTTTGAGAGAGAGAGAGATTGATTTTAAGCAGATTCCAAGAGAGACGGAGAGTGAGATTCCCCGCTGTGTTTTGTCATGCACCGCTCTTGAGTGGAATCCCGTCGGCGCCGTGTCAAAAGTGTGAAGCGGTAAGGTCTGGATGACGTCAGCAGAGGGGTGTTGCAATCCATCCCGCCCCTCTGTCACACGACGGTTTTAGTTCCACCATCCATCATTTCTCCCACACACACCCCACTCCCCCCCCGTCACCCTTCCTGTCACTTCTTCCCTTACACTCACCCCCTTCCGATTTAGAAAAAGATAAAGAAAGAAAGAAAAATAAAGAAAATGAAAAAATGATGAATAAGACAAAATGATGATAATCACAGTAATCCTTTCAGTTTCAGGAGAGATGACTTCAGTTGTTGTTTTATCTTCGTTATGTGTCTCTCGCTCCCACCTTTCCTTCCGTCTCCTCTTCCTTCTCTTCCTCCTCCTGCTCTTCGTTCTCTGTTTCCTCCTTTTCTTTCCGTCTTCTCTTCCTTCTCCTCCTCCTCTTCGTTTCTCGTTTCCCTCTTTCCTCCTTTCCCTCCTCCTCCTGCTCTTCCTTCTCTCTTCCTCCTCTTCTTTCCTTCTTTCCTCCTCTTTCCTCCTCCGTCTTCTCTCTCTTTCCTCCTCCTTCCGTCTTCTCTTCCTCTCCTCCTCCACTTCTCTTTCTTCCTCTTCTCTTTCCCCCCCCCCCCCCCCCCCCATGAGAAATCTGAAGGTCTACAATGTGATTTCGTGCTTGTTCTCTGCATCTCTGCATCATGCCCAGAAAGACGTGAATGTGAAAAGGCTTTCACCTCCTCATTGACACATAGAAAGGCAGTGGAGGGCTGGGGAGGGGGCGGGGGGAGGGAGGGGGACCATGGGTTCCAGCATGTTGTCCCTGCTGTTCAAGTGCTGGCATGTCTCAAACCGGTGTCTGATGTGGTCCGTTCCTTCGCCAAACCTCTTTCCAATCACAGAGAGAGGAGGATGGAGTTTCCGGTCCGTCCGTGTGTCGGTGGTTAGCAAGCTTAGCTTCGGGTCGTGCCTTCTTCGAGGAATGCCTTCTGTCATAAGGAACATTCTGGGTTGAGCTCGAGGAAACCGAGACGCATTCCTTGTGGGTTTGGGATTTTATCGTCATAGTGTGTGATGCAGTAAGCGTTTGTATTTCTGGCCTCGTTTTTTTTTTTTTTTTTTTTTTTTTTTTTTTTTCTCCCGGTAGACTAGTCGAAAACACATCATGTACCTTCATTTTTTTTTTCTTTCTAATTATCACAGAACTTTTACGCCATTAATCAAACGAAGCAATGGTTCATTGCGTAATTCCATGGTGTTACATTCGGTGATATCTTACGGTTGATTGAGAGAGAGAGAGAGAGAGAGAGAGTGAGTGAGAGAGAGAGAGTGGTGTGTGTGTGTGTGTGTGTGTGTGTGTGTGCGTGCGTGCGTGTGCGTGCGTGCCTGGCCGCACGCGCTCGTGTGTGTGGTTGGGACAAGAAGAGCGTAATGATGATTTGCACTCGGGTGTGTAAAATGATGATCGAGACCCAATTGTGATGATGATGATGATGATTGGGGGGGGGGGGGGGTAGGAGAAGGCGGGAGAGGGGGACACGGGCATGATTGTGATGGTGGTGATTGGAGCGCGCGACTGAGACTTGTGATTTGATTGGGTGGAGGAGCTTGCCAGTGGCGATGAAGGGAGACAAACAGGCTGGTCGTCGTTGGAACAGATGAAGCCCCCCATCAAGTCCCGGTGGCCTTCTTCTGGTGGCTTAGGTGGTGAGGAGGGGCCATCGTCAAAGGGCCTTTTGTGGGGAAGGTGGGAATGTGGGGGGAAGGGTAGGGCTGTGTGCATATCGCCCGCTGCTGCTGCTGCTGCTGCTGCTGCTGCTCTGCTACAGTGTGGAGGCAACAGATGGAGCGCCTGTCATTAGGGAGTTATAAACTGAGAGATATCAGCAAGGGGACGGAGGTCTGGGTTGCACAGCGCGCACACGACGCTTGCAGCCAGAGTGATAAAGAGAGAGAGAGAGAGAGAGAGAGAGAGAGAGAGAGAGAGAGAGAGAGAGAGAGGCGGAGAGAGAGAGACGGTGGTGGTGGTGAATATTATTACTCTCTCTCTCTTTGTGTCTGTCTCCCCCTCTCTCCTCTCTCTCTCTCTCTCTCCTCTCTCTCTCTCTCTCTCTCTCTCTCTCTCTCTCTCTCTCTCTCTCTCTCTCTCTCTCTCTCTCTCTCTCTCACACACACACCACACACACACATTCATTCTTTGTCTTCTCTTTTTGTCTGTCTCGCTCATACTTTGTCTTCTCTCTTTTCTCTCTGTCTCACCTCCTCTCCTCTGTATCTCTGTCTTTGTCTGTCTGTCTGACTCTCCTTCTCTCTCTCTCTCTCTCTCTCTTCTCCCTCTCTCTCTCCTCTCTCCTCGCGCGCGCGCGCGCGCGCGCGCAAACCAACATTTCGTATAAAAATTTTGTGTAAGCTGAACTCGCTCGTGAGAGAAAATACAAGTCAACCTGACTGTCTTGCCTCAGGTTGTAAACAGCTTGCCTAATGTCTCTCCCCCCCCCCCCCCCCCCCTCCCTCGTCCCCCCTTCATCACCCCTTCCCACACTTCCTAATCTTCGAAGAATTTCAGCTGCTTCTTTTATATGTTAGTCCCTCTCTTCTCCCAGTCATTCTTAAGAAAGGATTTTTTTTTTTTTTGTCTTTTGTTTCTTTTTGTTTCTTTGTTTCTTTCTTTCTGTCTTTCTGTTTTTCTTTCTTCCTTCCTTCCTTCCTTTCTTGCTTTCTTTCACACTTCTGTCATTCTTTCATTAATTAGTCTTTTATAGTCTTTCTTTCCTGATTCATTCTTCCTTTTTTTTTTATCCTTCTTCTTTCCTTTGATTTTTGTTCTTCGTCTGGTGTCGTCGTCAGGTGGTGGTTGTTGTCGTTGTTGTCGTCGTTGTTTGTTGTTGTTGTTGTAAGTTTTTGTGTGGTTTTCCTCTTCTCTTTCTGTTCTTTTCGCAAAATAGTCTTTCAGTCGCACAGCTGTTATATGTCCTTTACGAAGCACATGACGTCCTCGTAACAGCTGTTGTCTGGGGGATGAGGGAAGGGAGGGGAAGGGAGAAGGGAGCGAACGAGGGTGGGTGGTAGTGGTGGTAGTGGTGGTTGGTTCGAATGAAAAGAGGTGAAGCAGTTTTGTTTGAAGTGTGCAACGTAACGGCATTCTCTCAACGTTGAGTAGGTAATGCTCATGCCGCTGCTCGTGCGCTCTGGCTCGGGTACACCACAGGAAGAGGGAAAAAGGGAGTGAGAAAAGTGAAGAGAAAAGGAGAGAGAGAGGGGGGGGAGGAGGAGAGAGGGGAGGAGGGAGGGAGGGAGAGAGAGAGAGAGAGAGGGAGAGAAGGGGAGGGAGGGGAGAGAGGGGAGGGAGGGAGAGAGAGGGGGGTGGAGGGAGAGGGGAGAGAGACAGACAGATTCAAGACTCGAATGGTTTATTTTTAAAGGCCACAACGCCTTAGAAAGGGGATGTACATTTTAAGTCGCACAGGGATATTGATCTCCATGTTGTCTAAACACGTCTTCTTTTGAATGCCTTGTATAGATAAATAACTAAGTTTTGAACAGTTAAATAACTACATTTTAACAGTTTATTTCATTTGATGGTGACATTAACAAAGCTAATTTGAACAGACAAGGATGGTTTTAAAATACTTTTGCGGAATGAATTGTTATCTACTTACTTTTAATATTAGACAAGAACGTACAAAATGAAATTCGTCTTCTTTTGAATTTCGACGTAATGGGCAGATCAAATTTTCTTTCGCATGGCAGTCTATAGCGATAGCTAGAATAGCAGTATCAGACACACCGAATCTTAATCTATTCAAATGTGTTTGAAATGCTTTTCTATTTTCATTGTGATATAAACTGATAAACAACACCGTACACAACAACTGTACGGTTCTGTTATATTCAAGTCTCTTATTTGTTTTGTACGTGGGAGTTCCAATTTGTCCTCCACCAACAATCAGTGTCTTTCTTAGAATACCTTCACAAAAATATTCATATTACAGCGGCCTTATTTTTGTGTGTGTGTGTTGTGTGTGACTGTGTGTGGAGAGTGTGTGTGTGTGTGTAGTGGAGAGTGTGAGTCGTAGAGACGAGAGAGAGCAGATGGAGGTTTTTTTACCATACCGAGCAACGAGAGTATTCAGCAGGAGAGAGGTATGAGAGGAAGTTGCATCAGTATTCTGCCTATATTAATGATCAGGTATGGGTTGTCGACATTAAAAACTTGACAAAAAGTTGCATCAGTAATGCTTGCCTTAGATAATGATCATATGAATTGAATAAAACGTAAGTAACGCGGTTGGTGTTGGTATGCCAACAGAGGAGAAAAGGGAGACGAGAAAGAGAGAGAGAGAGAGAACATCGGGGAAACAAGGGCGTGCGGGGGTGGGGGAAGAGGGATAAGGAGGGGACCCTCTTGCGCCCGTGTGCATTTACTATTTGACAGTCTTTACATTGATTGATGACTTCTTTCAGGCGCGGCCTTCTGGGCGCATGCGCACGCGCGCTGGATTCAGCAGAGGAATGAAATGGGATTGGATGGTTGTAGACAACAAAGTAGACAGCGTCAAGGGAGATGCAAGGGTCTGGATCAGTTTCGTATGGGCCCAGCGGTTTTGTAGGCGAGAACCTCGACTTTTGTGTGTGTGTGTGTGTGTGTGTGTGTTGTGTGTGTGTGTGTGTGTGTGTGTGTGGCGACTGAACCATCGTGCTTGCTGTGTGCCTTGTGTTTGTGTGCGTGTGTGTGTGTGTGTGTGTGTTCGGTGTTTCGATGTACATTGGGGGGAGTGCGTTATTGCAGCATGTCCGGGTTTTCACCCTAACCACTCCCACCTTCATTCCCCGAATGTGATCCAATTCGATTTAGTTTTCCATAACGCTTCCATTGGGGTACCCCCCCCCCCCCCCCCCCCCCCCTTACCCCACGACCAGCCCCATCTTCCCGCACCCCCCTTCCACCCTTCCTCCCTCTCTCACTCCGGGTTCTGTCAGTGTCTCTTTTCTCTGGAGATTAACTCTCCTGGGAACCTCCCTCCCCCCACCCTTCATCCGTTATCCACAAACCCTCCTGCCTCCCGTCGCCCCACCTCTTCCACCCCCGCCTCCCCCGCTGTTCTGTGTTTTTTTGTCCTCCATCTTCAGTTAATCTCCACCCTCTCCTCTGTAGTCCCGGTCTGTCCCTCTTTAATGCCCCCCTCTTCGCCCTTCTCTGTTTCTCTCCCCTCTCTGTCTGTACCTCGTGTGTCGTACCGCCCCTCGTGTGTTTGTGTGGGTCTGTATCCCTCCGCCCCTCCCTCTTCCGGTCTTGGTTCTGCTTTCCTCTCGCCTCTCCCCTGCTCTGGTCTTTTCTTTTCTGTCCCCCCCCCTTCTCTCTCCCCCCCACGCTCCCTAATCTTACCATCCTTCTGTGTCTGTCTTGTGCGCCCCCCCCCCCCCCATCCCCTCCTCACTTCCTCACCGTCCTCCCTCTTCCCCTCTCCCCATCTTTCCATCCCTGTATGTATATACGCATGTATGGCAACAGGGAGGTGGGTTTTTTTTTTTTTTTCCCTCAATCTATCGATCACAGAAAAGGGTGTGAGTGGGGTTTTGTTGACAACAGTCGGCGCACAGAGTGGCTGAAACAGCGGTGGTTGGGGTCGCATGGTCGAACAGGCCTGTCCGTTAGGTTCTTCTTCTTGTTGTTTTGACTAATGTTGTTGTCGTTGTACGTTGTGTCGTTTTCCAGCTGTGTCGTTTCGTTCAGTCTGTGCCCACGCGCTTGTCACACACGACGGTGCGCCATCTGGTGGTGAGGACCTGTAGAATTGAGGTGTCCATGGCTTTTGTGTTGTGTGGTGTGTGTGTGTTGTGGTGTGTGTGTGTGTTGACACCAGTAATGTATGAGTTTACCAAGCGGTAAGGGGAGAAGGAAGGCGGTACGCCCGGCCCCCCCCCCCCCCCCCCCCCCCCCCCCTTTTCCGTAAAACCCACTATGTTATGGCGTGGGGCTGGTCCCTGTTGGTCTTAAATATTTGAGAACACTATACCACCTTCTATACAGTCTGTTTACAACATCATGGGGATGTGTCCTTCATTGTTCTGTGTGCTCTGTGCTGGTCATTTTTTCCTGGGTGATTCCGTGTGTGTAAGCAGCCATTTCGTTTGGAGTTAGGGCGTCTCTTTTATCTCATCACGGGAGCAAGAGTTTACCCCCACTTGTTCGTTTATAACTTCAAGTCCGGATTTCACTCATATATTTACGGGAAAAGGTAAGTTTTAGAAATGTGTAGTTATCCCTTTTTTTTCTTTTCAATTGAAAATCTGAACGCGCGCGCGCGCGCGCGCGTGTGTGTGTGTGCGTGTGCGTGTGTGTGTGTGTGTGTGTGCGCGTGCGTGTGTGTGCGTGTGTGTGTGTGTATGCATTAGCGCGCGTATGTGTGCGTTTGTCTATTGCTCTGTCTGTCTGCCTGCCTGTCTCTGTCTAACCACAAATGGGTGCATGGACCCGTCGTAGTGTAATAATGTTGACCGAAGCAGCCCACTATTGACGAGGGACCAATGGCCTCCATTAGAAGGAGACAGCAAAGTAAAAAAAAAAAAAAAAAAAAAAAAAAAAAATAGTGTCTCCACCCCCACCGCACGCCCCCTCCCCCTCCCCCCCCCCTCCCACCCTCCCCCCTCCATTCCCCCACCCCCTTCCCCTCCCCGCCCCCCACCACCCGCCCTCCCGCTTTCCTCGCAGTTTTGTTCTAGGGGCCCAGGGTCTGTGTGTTCGCTTGTTAATAGGCATCAGTGGTTTAATTGTGTGCTGGCGTTGTTCCTTGGTAGTGAGGATGGAACAAAGAGAAGCGTGTGACAAGGCTACAATCAGGACAAAGGGACCCTTGCCTCACAGAGAGAACCGTTGTGGGGAAGGAGAGAAGGGGGGGGGAGGGGGTCGGGTGGGAGGCTGCGTTGTAGGATTTGTTTGTTGCAATCACTGCACAAAAAAAGACTTCGGTAGCGCTCTTCTAGCGCACAGCGGTACTTTTCCACCACCCCTCTCTGTCTCCTCTCCTCCCTCTCTCTTCCCACCACCTCTTCTCTCTCTCTCTCCCTCTCCCTCTCTCTCTCTCTCTCTCTCTCTCTCTCTCTCTTTAGCTATTGCTATCCTGTACAAAATACCGCCCCCCCCTCTCTCTCTTTATATCTGCTTTATCCTGTAAAAATAGATAATCTGTCTCTTTCTGGTCCCCCTCTCCTCCATTGTCCTCTCTCTCCCCCTCTCACCATATCTCTCTCTCTCCCTCCCCTCTCTTCTGCTTACCTCTCTCCTCCTCTCTCTCCCTCTATTAAGCAGTCTCTCCTTCCTATCCATGTGTGTGAAAAATAGATCGTTCCCCTCTCTGTCCTCTCTCTCTCTGTCCCTGTCTCTCTCCCTCGGTTCGTCTCTCTCTCTCTCTCTCGTCCTCTCTCTGGGGGGCGGGGTCTCTCTCTCTCATAATTCATCTCATGAACGCCTCTGCGCCGTCTCCGCCGAGCGAACGACAAGAAGTGGTCTTAATCAGATGAGACAGATGTTGGAGGGACGGTGTGTGTATGTGCGTGTGCGTGGTGTGTGTGTGTGTGTTGGAAAAAGAGAGAGGGGGGAGGGGGACGCAGGGGGAGGGAAAAAATTGACTTTCTTCTCCACGGACAACTAACATTAAGTTCGATCTGTTCCATCCTCAAGCGTGATGTCCTTAAGCTAACTACGTTGTTGGTCCGGGCTAGCCCTGTCTGGCTGCACACCAGAAATGAACGCTCCCCCCCACCCCCCCCCCCCCACCCACCCCCACCCCCACCCCCCCCCCCCCCCCCCACCCCCCCCTCCCCTGGCGTTGCGTTGGCAGTCGAGTATTTATAGATTGGCCTAATTGGATTGTTTTTGAGATTTTTTTTTTTTTTCTTTTTCGTTGTGTTTGAAAATTGATCCTTCTCGTTTTCTTTCACATGGCTGTCAAGGGACGAGCCACGTGTTTCCCAGCCGACAGATTAAAAATCAAAAGGAATGGGACTATTTTGCGGGCTGCCACCACCAGGCGCAAAGACTGGGTCACGGGTGAGTGACAAGGCCTGAAATGTGACGTCAGTAAGGGGAAGGCCATGTGTTTGAAGAATGTGAATGATGTCATTGGTGGAAATTGAAAAAAAAAAAAAAAAAAAGTGAAATGAGAAGGGGGGGGGGGGGTCCTTTTTTTAACGGCTATCAGTTTAATATTAATACCGGCTGAAACTTAGGCTTGTTGGCATTAAGACGCTTACATGAATTATAACAGTGATTTGGTGCTCCAAATCCCAATTGTGGCGTGTGGCCTTTGGCGTTTTTTGCGAGTATGCAGAGAAAGCATTCCGTTTTCCGCCCTTTCCCCGTTTTAACAAACCCGCTCCATCCTTGCCGTTTTTCTTTTTTTTCTTTTTCTTTTTTTTTTTATTTAACCTTTTCTTCGTAAACACATGAAAGGAGAGGGATTGACAAAACCTGCTAGTAGATAGTTCGCTGGGGAAGGGTTTTCCAGTTACCTTGATGACAGTGTTTAGTTCGTCATCATTCGATTTTATCCGCAGGTCAAACATTTTATCTTCATTTGGGGAAAAAAAATCAGCAGTAGTCACCACAGCAGGGTTCATCATATGCCAGCTTTTTCCATTGTGTATACGATGTTTGTTGTGGCTTGCAGTTAAACGTAGACATTTTACCTGATATGATTGTAACTGTTTATCGTCATTGTCATATTGTACGTAACTATTATCGTCATTGTCATTATCATATTGTATGTAACTATTATCGTCATTGTCATTATCATATTGTACGTAACTATTATCATTGTCATTATCATATTGTATGTAACTATTATCATCATTGTCATTAACATATTGCACGTCTGCCAGTAGAAACATTACAGTGATTCTCTCCCCCCCCCCCCCCTCTCTCTCTCTCTCTCACCTGTCTGTCTGTCTGTCTGTCTCTCGCTCTCTCTCTCCTCTCTCTCTCCCCCCCCCCCCCCCCCCCCAACACACACACACACACACACACACACACGTTATGTGTGTGTGTGTGTGTGTGTGTGTGTGTGTGTGTGTGTGTGTGTGTGTGTGTGTACATCATTCGCCGAGCACTGCCAGTTTCCAGAGGCGAGTGGTCAGTACATTTGAGAACTCTGACCTGATGGCACGGCATCCCAAGGTAACCATGGCAACTGCTTCCTTTCGACAGTCTGTAGAATATTGTATCACGCGCCCCAAACCCTTACCCCCAGGTCTGTAGAATATTGTTTTCACGCGCCCCAAACCAGACGTTACCCCCATCTGTAGAATATTGTATCAGCGCCCCAAACCAGACGTTAACCCCAGTCTGTAGAATATTGTATCAGCGCCCCAAACCAGACGTTTACCCCCAGTCTGTAGAATATTGTATGTATCAGCGCCCCAAACCAGACTTTACCCCCAGTCTGTAGAATATTGTATGTATCAGCCGCCCAAACCAGACGTTACCCCCAGTCTGTAGAATGTTGTATCAGCGCCCCAAACCAGACATTACTCCCCAGTCTGTAGAATATTGTATGTATCAGCGCCCCAAACCAGACATTACCCCCAGTCTGTAGAATATTGTATCAGCGCCCCAAACCAGACGTTACCCCAGTCTGTAGAATATTGTATCAGCGCCCCAAACCAGACGTTACCCCCAGTCTGTAGAATATTGTATCAGCGCCCCAAACCAGACGTTACCCCCCAGTCTGTAGAATATTGTATCAGCGCCCCAAACCAGACGTACCACCCCCAGTCTGTAGAATATTGTATGTATCAGCGCCCCAAACCAGACGTTACCCCCCCAGTCTGTAGAATATTTGTATCAGCGCCCCAAACCAGACGTTACCCCCAGTCTGTAGAATATTGTATCAGCGCCCCAAACCAGACGTTACCCCCCCAGTCTGTAGAATATTGTATCAGCGCTCCAAACCAACGTTACCCCCAGTCTGTAGAATATTGTATCAGCACACCAAACCTGACGTTACCCCCAGTCTGTAGAATATTGTATCAGCGCCCAAACCAGACGTTACAGTGAAGAAGCTGGACAAATTGACCGCCTGACATGATAGTGTAGGCAGCAATATAAATTATCCGTTTTTTGGTGGTGGTGGTGGTAGTGGTGGCAGTGGTATTGTGTGTTCTGTTTTGTTTTTGATGAGGAGTATGTGTCGCTTGAAGAAAAACTCAAAATTACGGGAGGCTTTTTGAAGGTTACTGTGTACTGTAGAGGCAAAGTCCACTGCCATCGATCCGATAAAGCCGTTCCTCCCGCTCCCCCCTGCCGCCCTCCCCCACCCCCAACCACCACCACCCCACCACCCTCCTTCCGCTGCTTTCCCCTGTTCCTCCTTCCTCCCTCCGGTGGGAAACTTGAAGAGAGCCTGCACAGTTGGTCACCACCGTGGCTTATTCGCCCTTCCCCCTCTGCTCCCTCCCCCCCCCCCCCCCCCCCCCCCCCCCTCCCCTCAACGCGGTGACATCCCTGATATTGCCCTTTGTGGTTGGCTGGGCTATTAGCCGCCCCCCCCCCCCCCCCCCCCCCCCCCTGATCATCCTCCCCCTCCTCCCCCTTCGTCCCGTCGTCCCGTCCCCCCCCCCCCCCCCCCCCCCCCCCCCCCGGGCTGCTTAACTCTTCCCGGCGGATGATTCCTTGATGCCTTCCCACAGCCGCTCCTGATCAAGAACGACGAGCAGTCGATAATGCCTGTATGACAGTAAAGCCGTGTTGTTGGGGCCAGAGACCGTACGTAAATACTGTACGTCTCCGGATACATGATGGAGCCTTTGTGTTCGGATTCAGCGCCATTAGGTCGCAGAACCCACCCGGCATTGTACCCTTTTCCTCCCAGTAGCAGTTGTAGGTGATGGCGGCTGCTTTCAGCCAGAGCAGTGGAAGGAACCCCCCCCCCCCCCCCCCCCCCCCCCCCCACCCCCCCCCCCCCTCACACACACACACACACACACACACACACACACACACACTCACACACACACACACACACACCAGACCTGAGTGGTCACTATGACCCGGTACGACTCGGGCGACTAGGATGTTGAGAAGAGCGGTCCTCACTTTGTCCAGAGTGGAGTCCTCTGGGCTGACCATTCTGCCATGGCAGTTGGTTTGCGTTTGCCGTTTTATTTGATTGATTTATTTGTTTATTGCGGTGCTCTGTGTGTGTGTGTGTGTGTGTGTGTGTGTGTGTGTGTGTGTGTGTGTGTGTGTGTGTGTGTGTTGATACAGTTTTAGGTGAAATTATTATAGGTCAGCTTCTCTGAATGTACTGTTATAAACCAATCTGATTAAAAGCGTGGATTTCACATGACATTGTGATTAGGGTCAGTGTGAAGGGTTACACTGTCATTATTTTCTTTGTAAATCTGCAAGACTAGAGTGGCAAAAAAGTTTGTTTTTTGTGTGTTTTTTTTTTTTAATGAGGCTATACGACACAGAGAGAGAGAGAGAGAGAGAGAGAGAGAGAGAGAGAGAGAGAGATTTAAAATGCACATTCTAAAAACAGCGAAAATGTTTTAAAAAAAAAAAAAATTTCTTCCGTAAAATTCGAGATCAGATGAAAAATGTGGATCTCTTGCAGAATTTTTCATCTTGAGATTTTACGGAAGGAATGATTTTAACGAAATTTTCCGATGTCTTTTTTTTAGATGTAGTATTATAAAAGGTTCTTTGGACGAGTTGTTGGGCTTTTTGTTTTGTTTTGTGTTGTTTTTTTTTGTTTTGTTTTTGTTTTGCTTTGTGTTTTTTTTTTGTTCAAGTAATCAGTTTTCATAAAATGTTTTCTAACGTTTTGTGTTGAATAGTGGGTTGTCGCAGTTTCAAAGCTGGCTGCCGTAAGAATAGTAGATGGAGTAGTGAGCAGTGCGGCGGATAAACACAGAGGTAAGGCGACATGGCCAGTGTGATCCGTGAGCCCCCCCCCACCCCCCCAACCCCCACCCCCCAACCCCACACCCCTACCCCCCACCCCCGCCCCCCAGCTCGTTCGTCTGTCCGTCACTTTTTGTTGCATTTGTGTTTTTAATTTATTTGATTTGAATCCACACACAGTGGATAGAAGTCACGTGGCGTGGCAGATTTGACAGCAGCAGCGTCTATGGATTAACCCACACCTGGCGGTGTCATGCATCTCTTCGTATGGAACCCAAACTACATGCAGCACCTTTACGTAGGCAGTGTTGCCAGAGAGACATGGAGGTTCGGTCATCGTAATGATAGTATTAACATGCATCATTTTTTGACAGGCCGAAGTGGAACAGAAGGCGAAAGCTCATTGAACATGTATGAGCCTGACGGCCAAGGCGTTACGACGATCAACCCAAACTGTAACCTTCACCAGGGAAAAGGTTGGCTGGTTCTCTGTCATGAACCACGGTGCTGACGGGAATTGGGAACAGCCGCGACAGTGAGTGCGCGTAGCGCCTTTGCCAAGGCTCGAACGCGAGGAGCGTGCGATTGTAACAGCCCTCCAGGAATTGAAGTTTGACACCTGACGATGACGCTGTCATCGTTAATTGGGGACGCTCTGTTGCTCTCGGATAATGGGCATCGGGGGAAAAAAAAAGAAAGAAAAAGGAAGAGTGAAAAAATGCCTTCACAGCACAGCAAAATTCACCGGATTTCTGGATTTTTTTTTTTCGATGAGACAAATGTCGTGGCACGAAAATACTGTGTCACTGACATTATTGTGGGAGACACTTTTTTTTCTGTTTCTCTCTCTCTCTCTCTCTCTCTCTCATACACACACACTCTCTCTCTCTCATCTCTCACACACACACACACACACACACACACAGCACCAGTCAAAACCCGTTATTAAGCCAGGCAGGAGGGGGGGGGGGGGTGAGGGGGAGGGAGAGAAACAGATAAAGACATGACAAACACAAGTTGATGGCGGCGGGTTGGGGTTGGGGCTGGGTGTGTGCGTGCCTATACATTGGCGCGCCAGCCGGACGGACTGGCAGACGACAGGCGCGTTCCCTCCTAGTATCGAACACCACAACCCACGAGCCGTGCGTGCTTTGTCAGCGACAGAGGGCGTCAACAGGGTTTGAGGGGTGGTTGGGGGGAGAGGGGAAAACTCGGTCAGCCTGTCAGAAGGGCAGGAGACGGCAGACGAACAACACAACATCACCGCTACTACTACTACTACTACTACTACTACTCAGCCCCTAACGAAGTGTGCACGTGAAACTCGGTTCACCCGCCTGTGTTTCTCTCTGCAGCGTCCTTCTACTGCTAGGTCCCCGTAACTCGGGTGTTGCTGGCTCGCTCTGTGTGTGTGTGTGTGTGTGTGTGTGTGAGGAGAGGGAAGAGGGGGGGGGGGTGGGGATGGGGTGAGGAGTGCGCTGTCTTGGGCGTCAGCGTGTTGCTACAGGTCGTGGAGGTGTCTGTGGGGAGTCGTCGTTGTTGATGTTGCGAGTCGTGGGTCACATGGTTCCCCTTGTACGTGTGTGTGTCACCCGACCCTACAGACGTGGGAAAAGACCGTTGGTAGGGTGTGTGACAGTGGCACGGTGCCCGGCATCCCTGTCTCTTCTCTGTCATGCTTCTCGCCCGCTGGCCTGGTCTCTGGCAAACTGTGAGTCTGCTGCTGTTCTCTCTCTCTCTCTCTCTCTCTCTCTCTCTCTCCTCTCTCTCTCTCTCTCTCTCTCTCTCTCTCTCCTCTCTCTCTCTCTGTGTGTGTGTGTGTGTGTGTGTGTGTGTGTGTGTGCGTGCGTGTGTGTGTGTGTGTGTGTGTGCAATGCTCCTTTTCAGGACTGGTTGTCATCAGACTTTTAGGGGGAGACAAAAGGGGCAGCTTCGTGTTGTTCAGAGAACCGGAAAGACTTGAGAGGGTTTGCTCTCTCTTCCTCCCTCCCTCTGTCTGTCTGTGTCTGTCTCAGTCTCTGTGTCAATCAGTCTGTCTGTCTCTGTCTGTCTGTCTGTCTCTGTCTGTCTGTCTGTCTGTCCTCTCTCTCCTCTCTCTCTCTCTTCGTCTCCTCTCTCTCTCTCTCTCTCTCTCTCTCTCTCCTCTCTTCTCTCTCTTTCTCTTCTTCTTCTCTTCTTCTTCTTCTTCTCTTCTTTTCCTTCTTCTTCTTCTTCTCCTCTTCTTCTTCTTCTCCTCTCCTCCTCCTCTTCCCTCCTCCTCCTCCTCTTCCTCGTCCTTCTTCTTCTTCATTCTTTCAATCTTCCTGTTCTTTTCTGCCTCCACCCCTAATCCTAGTTTAGCCGCTACTTTGTGTGTCGATTTCGTCGTTTGCAGCTCTACAAATAGGAAAAGCCTTTTTTTTTTCGTAGAGCGTCAAAACAGATCGATACGGTAGGGAGATTGGAAGGAGGGGTGGGGTCTGCATAAAGTGCAACTTTGTGGTTTGTTCACCTTCAGGAGTCGATCACACTAAGAAGTGAAGATAAAATGTCACACGCGTTTGCTTCTTTCTTCCAGAGTCCTCTCATGGTTTGGGGACAGTTCAGCTTGCGAGCGACTGTCATTTTTTTGTTTCGTGAGGAAGAAACCACACCAGCACGATGTCAACTACACTACTCCCCCAGTGTATCCATTGTCGGCCCAAAGTCAAGAAACAAAACAAACAAACAAAACAGAACAAAACGAACCACCCCCCCCCCCCCCCCCCCCCCCCCCCCCAAGGTTTTTAGTGTGTATAGAGGGCTTCCCTACGAAGCAACTGGTCGTTGGGGAAACAAGATGTCGAGAAAAGACTGACTTTTTTCCGCCGGACCGGTGGTGGCGGTTAAAAAAAAAAAAAAACGACAAAAAAAAACGTTGGGGGGGGGGGGGTTTCAAACGAGGGCTCGAGGGTGACCGTCACGCTCGATCAAACTTTGCCACGGGCTTTTAGGAGTTTTGGTTTCTTGTTTGTTTTGTTTTGTTTTGTTTTTTTCCACCGCTGTCCCATCTCCTGTGCCACCTCACTGGCAGTGCACCCACGCCGCTCATTCCGACACCCCGTCCACACAGCCAGGCCACAGCCACAGCCCGGCCCGCCGCAGCCCTGGCACCAGCCATCCACAGGGAGCAGTCAATGTCAGGTCGTCAAGAGGCAACCCGCCGGACGAGCGTTCGCGTTTTTTTGTTGTTATTACTGTTGTTGTTGATGCTGTTATTATTATTATTGTTATTGTTGATGCCGTTATTATTGTTGTTGGTGCTGTTGTTGTTGTTGTTGTTGATGCTGCTGTTGTTGTTGTTGATGCTGTTGTTATTATTGTTGTTGTTGTTGATACTGTTGTTATTATTGTTGTTGCTGATGCTGTTGTTATTGTTGTTGAAGCTGTTGTTATTGTTGTTATTGATGTTGTTGTTATTTATTGTTGTTGTTGTCTCTCTCGTGTTTTCCCATCCTGAATTTCCCGACTTACTTCCTTCTTATTTGAAAAAAAAAAGAGAAAAAAAGATAACCTATGCTCTTTCCCTCAGCCCTGTTTCCACCTTCCACGCCTCTTATGTCCTTTTTCCCCAGTTTGATGGGAGCTTAACAGTGTGCGCATGACACAGCCACGTTCGGTCTGTGTCTGTCTGTCTGTCTCCTCTCTCTCTCTCTCTCTCTCTCTCTCTCTCTCTCTCTCCTCTCCTCTCTCTCTCTCTCTCTCTCTCTCTCTCTGGCCTCATGTGTCATTGGCGTTCTCGACTGCAAGTTGAATGTACCCCCTCCACACCTTGGGGGAAAGAATCGGAAGAAAGAAAATAAATGAAAAGGGAAGAAAACACCCCACCTAATCACGAAATGCGTGTTTCGCTGGACACAATTTCCGCCACTCATTGTTGTCCGAGGGCCTCTTGAAATGACAGCCGTTATTACTACGGTCATCATCTGAACGCAACAGAACCGGCTAGTCCGCCTCGTTACGTAACCCTGTGTGGTCGCTCATTCATTGGACGGACAGACAGACACACAGACAGAGAGAGAGAGAGAGAGAGAGAGGATTGCAGGCCGTGTGAAATATCCGCCATACATGAAAAGGGTTGTCCAGCTGGGCATAGTTACGGCCCTTTAATTTAATATGGGTATTGAACGAGGAGAAAAAGGAGGCTGAAGGGTGTCCGGCGTTGCTGGAGTGGTCGCCCCTGTCGGGAGAGAGGTGGGGGGAGGGGAGGGGAGAGAGGGGGAATGGGGCACTGGAAGTCTTTTCTGTGTAGAATGTTCGTCCCCCACCGCCTGCCTTCCTGGGGAGATTCTGTGCAAGTCATTTTCCTCTTTGCCGTCAACCGTCTTGGGCTGGGCTTTTTTGCTTTTTTTGTTTTTTTTTTTTCTGTGAGTATTGTTTCTGGCTTTTTGTGGGCTGTTATGTCCTCTGTTCTGTGAGCTCTCGATCTCTCTCTCTCTCTCTCTCTCTCTCCACTCCTCTCTCTCTCTCTCTCTCTCTCTCTCTCTCTCTCTCCCCCCCCCCCCATCTGTCCTCCCTCTGTCTCCCCCCTTTCTGTTTCTCTCTTTCTCTCTCTCCCCCCCCCTCTCTCCCCCTCTCCTCTCCTCCCTTCTTTTCTTCGCCCTCTCTCTCTCTCTCTCTCGCTCTCTCTCTCTCTCTCTTTCTCTCCTCCTTTTCTCTCACTCTGTCTTTCCCTCTTTCCTCTGTCTCTCGCTCTCTCTCTCTGCCTCTCTCTCCTCCCCCCCCCCTTTCTTTCCCCCTCTCTCTCCCTCTGTCTCCTCGTTCACTCTCCCCCTCTCTCTGTCTCGCTCTCCTCTCCCTCTCCCTCTCTCTCTCCCTGTCCTCTCGCTCGCTCCCTCCCCCTCCCTCACCTTCTCTCTCTCTCTCATCTCTCTCTCGTCTCTCTCTCTCTCTCTCTCTCTGTGCTTTGATCATACCACCACTACTCCAAACTCTGATCAAGGGAAAAGGCGTAAGACAGGAGGACAGAGGGGCGGCAAGGGCCTGTGCAAGATTTGAACCCGCCGGATCTGGGGGGGGGGGGGGGGGGGGGAGGAGGAGGATACTTGTCAATCCTCCTCCACACAGGCACGGTATCCGTTATTAAGCCACCACCACGAACAACCTGACCGCCATGCAATGCTAAGCCAGTCACTCCGTCCACCTCAGTTGTCCTTCATGGTGGGTCGCAACCAGTGCACGTGCAAATACTTCCTCTGTTGCCATGGCAGCCCAGAGCAAGCTGACATTCCCTGACTGACAGGGTTGACAGGTAGGGTTTTATTATTGTTCTTTTTTTTCATTTTTTGTTATTTATTTTTTGTTGTTCGTTGGGGTTTTTGTTGTTGTGTTGTTGTTGTTGTTTTTGTTTTTTTTTTTTTTGTTTGTTTGTTGTTTGTTTGTTTGAAGAAATCAGACATGTTCAGTTCGTTCATTGAAAATGAACCGGGCAGTAACTGTCCCACGCCTTAACTTTTTGTTGGTGTGTGGTTGTGGGTGTTGCTGTTTGTGTTTGGTGTGCTGATGCTTAGTGATGATGGTGTTTGTGTGGGTCATGGTCCTTTTCGTCGTGGCTGACAGGTAGTTTTTAGTCGGAAGGAGGATCGAGGGAGGGAGTGAGGACGTGTGTGATGGGGGTGGGGGTGGGGGGTGAAGATGTGGGGGGGGGGGGGGGAGGGGCGTAGTGCCGTGATCGGTGTCGAAGCAGAGACAATGAGTGGCCTACGAAGTCAGTACCGTTGGTGGCAGTCAGGGTTGGGGCTGCCGTTGTTGGTTGGTAGTGTCTTCTCTTTCCAGAGAGCTGCAGTCTGGCTGCACCACCAAAAATGAATGCGCCAGTAAGGAGTTCGAATATTTACAGACTGGCGCAATTAGATTTTTTTCGAGATTTTCTTCTTTTTTTTTTTTTTTTTTTATTGTGTCTGAAATCCTGGCTCAAATGTATGGTACTGGTAGGTCTCAAACGCTTATATTGATGAAATGGTGTGTTTTAAGTGCAAATTCGTAAATTGTGGCGTGTGGCCTGTGCAGGCCTGTTTTCTTCAACCCCTATGTGTACCACTCCGAGACTCGGCATCGGTCCCACGCCAACGTTAGGAGGAATACGCACAGGACGGCTGTCTGTAACCTGTATAGCGGGTTTTTCGTGAAGCAGAACCGACAATAAGGTCCTATACAATGAATCCTACGTGCATCCGATAGCACAGCCCCCCCCCCCCCCCCCCCCCCCCACCTTACCTTCACCTCATCTTTCACAAGTTTTAAGGGATTTCTATTCTACCATGATGCCAGAGTTTACCGTGTGTTGGTGTGAAGCGAGAGAGAGAGAGAGAGAGAGAGAGAGGAGTATATGCGATGAGCGATCTTTTAGTCCCATTTACCACGGCCCCACCCCCACCTCTTTTTGAACCACCACTAACCACGGCCCACCCCCCCCCCCCTTCTTGCCCCTTGCCCCCCCCCCCCCCCCCCCCCCCCCCCCCCCCCCCCGTCAGGGCCTCTTTCCTCCATAACTGTTCAGTATGTACATTGTCTACGATTGATCACCGCATTCGGTCGTCTGGTTTCCTCGCCTGTCTGAACTTTGATCCACAACCCCCCCCCCCCCCCCCCCCCCCCCCCCCCCCCCATCCCCCCCATCCGTCTGAACCCCCATCCCTACCCCTGTCATCTGAAGTGCTGCTGTCCTTTGTCATACAAGGGGTTGTAGTAGATTCTTCTTTTATAGGTAGCTGTCTTTGTACCCAGACGGTAGCTAATGTGTATACATCTCTCTCTCTCTCTCTCTCCCTCTCGTCTCTCTCTCTCTCTCTCTCCTCTCTCTCTGTTCGTGTTCTTTCTGTCGCTGGTCTGTGTGTGTTGTCTGTCTCGTCTCCGTACCTCTCTCTCTCTCGTCTCCTCTCTGTCTCTCCTTCCCCTCTCTCTCCTCCCTCTCTCTCTCTCTCTCTCTCTCTCTCATTCTCTCTCTCTCTCTCTCTCTCACTGTGGTGTGTGTGTGTGTGTGTGTGTGTGTGTGTGGGTGTGGTGTGTATTTTTTGTGTATTTTAAAGGGTTTTTTTTTGCGTGTGAAATGGTCCGAGACGTTGACTGAATATAGATTTACTACAAAACCCATGCGCTCGCCCGTTTTATTGCGAATGTTTCACGTGAAAGATTGTGACGACAGTCGGGCGGAATGATGTCTGGTACGTTTATGTGCTCCAGAGGAATGCTGTATGTGGTTTGTACTGGTCAAGAAATACACTCTTCTTACATTTGTTGACGCGTTTCTGTCCTTATCGCACTGTTGTTTGCGTATCTGTACTGTTATATCTTGGTGTGTGTGTGTGTGGGTGTGTGTGGTGTGTGTGTTGTGTGCGAATCATCTTGGAATCTCTGTCAGTTTGTTTGTCTGTCTGTCTGTCTCCCCCCCCTCCCTCGCTCTCTCTCCTCTTTTCTCTTTCTTTCTATCTCTCTCTCTTTCTCTATCACACACACACACACACGCCACACAACACACCACACAACGCATACAACATCAACATACACACACACACAAAACACGCACATACACACGACACAAAACACACACAACGCACGCACGCACGCACACCACACCACAACCCACCACCACACCACACCACACCATACCACCCCCCACCCCCACCCCCCCATCCCCCCACACATTTATTATACAACCCAGCTTTTCACCCACTCGAAATTCATCTCACCGCCATTATTGAACCTCGATTCGGTTATTCCGGTGTCCAGCGCTGAATCCCGCTGACCAGTTTCTGTCTGTCTGTGTCTGCCTGCCCCGCTGCCTCCCCCCCCCCCCCCCCCCCGCCCTCCCTCCCTCCCTCCCTCTCTCTCTCTCTCTCTCTCTCTCTCTCTCTCTCTCTCTGCCCGTGTTATTTTGGGGGGTGTTGGTGTCTCAAGACTCCCCAGACGATGATTTATGCATTCAGCGTTATGGCCCCCACGAACAGCGGCAACAACATACTTTTATGATCATGGTTTGAAATGAATACGTAATTTTATCGTTTTTAGTAATGTAGCAAGGGTCATCTCATCGTTGTTATAACGTAGCAATGAAAAACGCGAACTGTTCGGGCGTAGGTGAAGTATCTTAGTCTAACAAGTAAGACCTACCAAAATGACGCACGGTATTCGGGGTTATTTCAAGACACTAGAAAAGAAAAGTCCGAGTAGACGTGTGTGGTGTGTGTGTGTGTGTGTGTGTGTGTGTGTGTGTGTGTGTGAAGAGAGAGAGAGAGAGTGTGGGAGAGAGAGAGAGAGAGAGAGTGTGTGTGTGTGTGTTGTGTGTGTGTGGGTTGTGTGATCTTTACCTTTCCAGTGGCACTATACCCATGCCGTTTATTCCGGCTCCCTGTCCACCACATGCCACACGCTGGCATGTCCCGCCGCAGTCCCCGGCGCCCGTCATCATCCACCAAGGGGCGTTGAGTGAGTGTCAAGTCGCCCTGAGGCACCCACTGGAGGATACACAGCACTACCTGCCCGCCGATTCACTTCGACATGGTTCATCGGTGCCTGTTCTGATCCGACACATCAGGGGCATCACTACAGATCCTCCCTATCAGGGGCACCACCTACAAACGCCTTCCTAGCCGACAAACAGTAAAATTGCCGACCTATCACGGGCACCGCATACAAAGCCTCCCTATCAGGGCACCACCTACAAAGCCTCCCTATCAGGGGCACCACCTACAAAGCCTCCCTACTAAGGGGTAACCGACATATCAGGGGCACCACCTGACGGACCTCCCTACTGACATATCAGGGGCACCACCTACAATCATCACATAATCAGGGGCACCACCTACAAAGCCTCCCTATCAGGGGCACCACCTACAAGCCTCCCTACTGACGACAGTAATGGCCGACCTGGTCAGTGGCTAATTGCCGATATATCAGGGGCACGGACCTACAAAGCCTCCTGCTGACGACAGTAATTGTCAAGTAGCGGAGCCAGAGTGACAATAGGACAATGGAAATAATTTGAATAAGTGTGAACGTATTGCCGTTTCCTATTCTATGAAGACCATTACTGAATGACACAACGTATACATCAGAACCATGAATCAGCCTAAAT
>JADBJO010000935.1:390000-392500 GCA_016801955.1 Conus betulinus
ATCCAGAGAGAAGCGAGTCTATTTCTGGGTCCTCGATACTACTTACCTCCCCTGGAAGCCGGCAGTACAGAGTGGTGTTTATCAGGTCTTTGGCCGTTCTCTTTCCTGCACTTGGGGGGGGGGGGGGGGGGGGGGGGTTGACGGGGGAGGAGGGGGATGGGTGATAATGATACACTGGCGAACGGTGGATTCGTTACCTTCCTGGATACCTTGGCACTTGGTGTTGTCGGTGCCGTAGAAGAGTTGATTAAAACACATTGCGCGCGCGTACCCACACACACACACACACACACACACACACACACACACACACACGTGGTACATGCACTAGGGTATGTATGCCTGCTTTGTGTGCACATGCATGCTCACGCATGCGCGAGCGTACACACTCACGTTCAACTCACATACAGTGTGACCAAAGAGTTTATTTCACACACACACACACACACACACACACACACACACACACACAGATGCGCGCGCGCGCGCGCGTGTGTGTGTGTGTGTGTGTGTGTGCGTGTCAACGCGTATAAAACAGAGTTAAACCAACAGACGCGTAAAATATTCCCCCAAAATTTTACCCTATCTAGGTCTTCTCCCTGATGGCGGGACCTTGGTGACAAGAAAGGAACCAGGTAGCCAGCCAGTCATCAATCAGCTCATGAAAAACAAGTCATAGATAGCCTCACTCGCTTAACCCACCCCGCACCCCACCTCCCAATATGTCAATATGATACATACACACCCACGCCTCCACTTCTGTTTCCCCTTCCACACCCATCCCTCTCTTCCCTTTCCACCCCCCTACGGTCTCGTTATATACAAGAGAGAGAGTGAGAGAGAGAGAGAGGTGTGACCCTAAACATTGGGGTGGTGGGGGGTTAGGTGGGTGCTGATCCAGGGAAGAGAATCTATTTCTGGGCTCCTCGATACTACTTACTTCCCATGGAAGCCGGCAGTACAGAGTGGTGTTTATCAGGTCTCTGGCCTCTCTCTTCCCTGCTCTGGTTGGGGAGTTAGGGGGGGGGGGGGGGGGGTGTGATAATGATACACTGGCAAACGGTGGGTTCGCTACCTTCCGTGCTGGATTCCTTGGTGCTTGGTGTTGTATGTCTGTCGGTACTAACTGTGGATGAGTTGATTAAACACGTCGCGTGCGCGCGCGCGCATGCACACACACGCGCGCGCGCCTCACATGGTGTCAGGGTACGTATGCCTGCTTACCGCGCGCATGCGTACACGGACACGGACGGAGAGAGAGAGAGAGGAGAGAGAGAGAGGAGGAGAGAGAGAGAGAGAGAGGGAACGGAAAGTTTATTCATGTATAGGCCATTGCCAGAGAGAGAGAGAGAGTGCGTACGTACACACACACACACACACACACACACACACACACACACACACACACACACAACACACACACACACACACACACATACACACAATTGCGTGTACAAACTTGTTTTATTATATGACGACAAAGCATCATTTGACGACAGATACACACACACACACACACACACACACACACACACACAATGAAAGGCTACCTGTTGTGTGTACAAGCTTGTATATATAATTGTGTTTGTTAATTAATGGTGTGAGAAAGAAGAGGTTCGGATTGGGAGGGGGGGAGAGTGGATGAGGAAAAGAAGGGGAAAAAAATGAGATGGAAAAGGAGAGGGGAGAGAAAGAGGGGGGGGGGGGGGGGGGAGAAAGAGAGAGGGAGACAGAAAGAGAGAGAGGGGAGACAGAGAATGAGAGAGAGGGAGACAGAGAGAGAGAGAGAGAGAGAGAAAGAAGAGAGGGGGGAGAGAGTGGGGGGGAAGAGAGTGAGAGGGGGAGCGAGATAGTGAAGTTTGGAAGATAGAGAGGGGGGGGGGGGGGAGGCAGAGAGACACAGACAGACAGACAGAGAAAGACAGACAGACAGAGAGCATCGTTGTTGTGGGAAGCGGCGCCCACCGCCGGATCTTGCCAGCCCGCTGTGTCGCGACCCCAAACAAACAAACACGCTCTGGTTTCTTCACCTTCACCAACCCTTACATCACTCGTGACTGTCTGTCTGTCTGTCTGTCTGATGATGACTGGCACCACTTGCAGCACGCACGTGCCCTGCAAACAACAACCCACGTCAACACGGCATCGCACTACTAGTCTGGCACTGGAGAGAGAGAGAGAGAGAGAGAGAGAGAGAGAGAGAGAGAGAGAGAGAGAGAGAGAGAGAGATGATGATGATGATGATCTTTATTTCCAAGAGAGAATGTGAGAGAGAGTAAGAGAGAGAGCAAGGATGGGGAGTGGGGGGAGGGGGGGGGGGGTGGTTGTGGGGGGTGGGAGAGAGTCTGCTGCTGCTGCAGCAGAGAGATGTCGGTTATCATGTCACAGGTGCCGTCATCAGTCACTCCGCTTCGGTGAGAGGAGGAGGGGGACGACGAGTTCCCTGGACAAGAATTTCTCAACAAACGGCAAACGGGAGGGGGAGGGGGGGCGTTGAGTG
>JADBJO010000935.1:402500-427500 GCA_016801955.1 Conus betulinus
GTTGACGAGCTCAGAGCGGCGGAAAATGGGTTGGCAGACCTCAAGAACAAACGTCCTGACGTCAAGTGCCTGTGCCCATGGATCAGCTGAGATCGGCGTCGGTTGGGCGTGGTGGCCTGGCAGGTGTTTAGTTAAAGGGGGGAAGAAAAAAAAAAAAAAAAGAATGTCAGGCCTCAGTTGACGAAGGGGAGAGAGGCTTCCTTCCATTCTTCGCGCTGCGCCACCCCTTTGAAAGTTGAACACCGCTGCGGTGTGTGTGTGTGTGTGTGTGTGTGTGTGTGTGTGTTGTTGTGTTGTTGTTGTGTGTTGTGTGTTGTGTGTGTGTGTGTGTGTGGTGTGAGAGAGAGAGAGAGAGAGACAGAGACAGACAGACAGACAGACAGACAGACAGAGACAGAGAGAGATAGAGACAGAGAGTCTTATGTTGTGTTGTGGTGTGTGTGTGTTGTGGTGTGGTATGGTGGTGGTGGTGATGGTGTGTGTGTGTGTTGTGTGGTGTGGTGGTGATGTGCGTTGTGATGTAGTGTGTGTGTGCTTCTGTCTGTTGTGTGTGTGTGTGTGTGTGTGGTGTGTGTGTGTGTGTGTGCGCGCGCGCGCGCGCGCGTGTGTTGTGTTGCGTTGTGTTTGCCCCCAAACCAGATATGGGCCCAAATGACGTCACATTGCCACACAGAAAGGAACATGCAGCGACATTGTCGGAAAGGAATGATCGCCCTTGGCGTGTTCGTTAGGCCTAGGGGAAGAAGGAATGCGATCAATCTGCGTTCGTGCCTGAGTCAGAAACAAAACGAAAGCTTCCTCACCGTCACTGTGAGTGAGAGAGAGAGCGTGTGGTGGTGGCGTTCTGCGCGCTGCAATCGGCGAGAGAAAGAGATCGGTGGTGGTAAACCCAGCCGCCAACGACAAGCTACAGAAACGAACGAAACAAACATTCGTAGTTTATTGGTGTGTGCATTCACCACCACTCTTGTAGGTCAACCGGTTTCTAGGGCTGGGTGCCTGGTGGAAAAACGAATGCCAGGCCACTGGGTGCACTGTAGTGTGAGTATAACAGGGTGGCAGGTAGTGGTTATATAATAGATGTTGGAGTTCCTTACCCACCACAGCGGGTCTATTAGCCCCAGTTCGTTTTCGGGTGTGATTCGAATCCTTTCTCAGGCCCCTCGCAGAGTTCTGTTTGCACGAATGATATCTTTCCCCCACCCCCACCCCCACCCGCCAGCCTCTAGAAGTTCTGTGCGTAGAATTTCCGCTTTTTCTCTCACTCTGTTTTTTTTTTTTCAAAACTCTCTCTCTCTCTCTCTCTCTCTCTCATCTCCTCTCTCTCTCTCTCTCTCATCCTCTCTCCTCTCTCTCTCTCCTCTCTCTCGCCCCTCTCTCTCTCCCACCTCTTCCTCTTCCCTCCCAATTCCCTTCTCCCCACTTCTGTTCTGCCCCATTTTCTCCCATCCCCCCCCTCCCCTCCCCCAACCCTCCTCTTCCCAATTCCTCCCCCACCACAACCCCCCCCCCCCCCCAACCCCCCCCCCCCCCCATTTCCACTGACTTTTTTTCCCCTCTCTTTCTTGCCCCCACCCATCACCATCCTCTCACGTTTCTCCTCCCTACCTCTCTTTTCGTCTCTTCGCCCATCTTTCTTCTCTCCCTTTTCCCACCCGACTCCATACCCCTCTCCCCCAACGACCTCCCCCCCCCCCCCCCCCACACACACACATACATATACGCATCATGCACACTCGCGCACACCTACACACACACACCACACACACACACACAACACACAAACACACACTCACTCACACACACACACACACAACACAACACACACACACACACCACACACACACACACACACACACACACACACTCACTCTCTCTCTCTCTCTCTCTCTCTCTCTCTCTCTCTCTCTCACACTCTCACACACACACACACACACACACACACACACACACACACACACACACACACACACATACACACCCCTTTCCTCACTCTCACCCCCCACATCCCTGGTGTGTGCCTGACTCTCATTAGTGTACTTCCGGAGCCGCCACGCAGTCTGTCCAGGTTTCTGACCCCCCATAGATTTCTACAGAGGCCTGCCCCTGCTTCTGGCATGGTAGTATAGTAGGGGAGCCGTCACACTGTCTGTCAGGTCTCTGGACACCCCCCCCCCCCCGATTTCTACAGACCTCTGCCCCTGTTTCTGGCATGGTAGTATAGTAGGGGAGCGTCACAGATGTCTAATCCAGGTTTCTCTGACCTCCCATAGATTTCTACAGACCTCTTCCTTTCCTCTGCTTCTGGCATGGTAGTATAGTAGGGGAGCCGCCATACTGTCAGATTTCTTAACCCCCCCCCCCCCCCCCCCCCCACCATCCCCCCTAGATTTCTACAGACCTCTGCCCCAGCTTCTCTGCCGTGGTACTGAGGGAGAGGGATGTATAAGTAGAAGGATGAGGTGAGCTGGCCTCTCTCTCTCTCTCTCTCTCTCTCTCTCTCTGTCCTGTCTCCTCCTGTCTGTCTCTCTCTCTCTCTCTCTCTCTCTCTCTCTCTCTCTCTCTCTCTCTCTCTCGCATCTCTGTGTGTGTGTCTTTGTCTCTCTGTCTCTCTATCTCTGCCTCTTTTTCTCTCTGTGTCTATATCTCTGTCTGTCTGTCTGTCTCTCTCTCTCTCTCGTCTCTCTCTCTCTCTCTCTCTCTCTCTCTCTCTCTCTCTCTCTGCCTCCCACCTCTCCCTGCTCCCCCCCCTCTCTCTTGCTCTTGCTCTTGTGTGTGTGTGTGTGTGTGTGTGTGTGTGTGTGTGGTGTGTGGCTGTGTGTGTGTGGGTGTATGGCTGCGTCTGTGTGGGTGTTTGTGTCTGTCTGTCTGTGTGTGTGTGTGTGTGTGTGTGTACGTGTGTGTGTGTGTGTGTGTGTGTGTGTGTGTGTGAAGAGAAATTTGTACTGACGTTGATTTGGAGGCCTGCTGTTGTGTGTAGAGCGTGCGGGGAGATGGGGGGGGGGGGGGGGGGGGGAGAGAAAAATATGAACTGGAAAGGTTCAACCCGCCTGTCTGACCTGATGAGTTTGGCCCAGGTGACACACAGACAGATGAAGGAAGGAGAGAGAGAGAGAGAGGGGGGGGGGGGGGAGGAAAAGAGGAGGGGGGGGGTTGAGATGGCAGGAGGAAAAAGGTGAGGTCGGAGACGGAGGAATACACTGGAACGGAAGACAGACGTGTCAGAAAAGGTCTGGGCGCCGCTCGCTTCCCCCTTCCCCACCACTCCCCCTCCCGTTCCCCACCCCCCACCCCCACCCCCTTCCTCCTTTGTACCTTCCCCCCCCCTTTTTTTTTTTTTTTTTCCTGTTTTTTTTTTTTTTTTCCCGCGTGCAAGCTGGTCAGTGAATGTAACTGAAGTGGAGGCAGGTGATATAGGCACTGTAGTCCAGTAGGCATGAAGGGACGTCAGGAAGTGCTTTGAGTTCATGAAGCAGGACAGGTGGGGGTGATAAGTGAGGGGGGGTAAAGGAGAAGGAGGAGGAGGTGGGGAGGGGGGGCGGAGGGGGAGTGGGAAGAATGTGTATAGGTGTGCGTCGTCAGGTGCTTGTGTGGGTGTGTGTGTGTGTGCGCGCGCGCGCGCGCGCGCGAGCGAGCGAAAGAAAAAGAGAATGTGTGTGTGTGTGTGAGAGAATGTGTGTGTGTGTGTGTGTGTGTGTGTGTGTGTACTTTACATGCGTGTGTGTATTGCTATTTTTGTTGCTATTGTTGTCATAGTAGTAGTAGTAGTAGTACTAGGAGGAGGAGTACTAATGGTGGTGGTAGTGACAGTCCATACGTTCAGTCCACGTCCTTTCACGAACTTATGTAAGACGAGAGGGTGCCCGTGTTATGCGCGCGCGTTCACATGTGTGAGTGAGCAAGTGTGTGTGCGCGCGCGCGCGCGCGCGCGCGTGTGTGTGTGTGTGTGTGTGTTTGTGTTGAGAGAGAGAGAGAGAGAGAGAGACGGATTCCTTTGTGTGTTCGTGAGTACGACATGAGTGTGTGTGTGGTGTGTGTGTGTTGTGTGTGTGTGTGTGTGTGTGTGTGTGAGAGAGAGAAAACGGAATCCTTTGTGCGTGCGTGCGTGTGTGTGTGTGTGTGTGTGGTGTGAGTGTGAGAGAGAGAGAGAGAGAAACGGAATCCTTTGTGCGTGTGTGTGTGTGTGTGTGTGTGTGTGTGTGTGTGTGAGAGAGAGAGAGAGAGAGAAGTGAGTGAGAGGGAGAGAGAGAAACGGAATCCTTTGTGTGTGCGTGTGCGTGCGTTGTGTGTGTGTGTGTGTGTGTGTGTGTGTGTGTGTGTGTGTGTGTGTGTGTGTGTGTGTGTGAGTGAGAGAAAGAGAGGGAGAGAGAGAAACGGAATCTTTTTTTCACCCGCACGGGAGTGCCCGTCATTCCGCAGAAGCCGATAAAATGGCAGGGGGGTAGAATCGAATCGACAAGAAAGCAAGCCGCGGTTTGTATTTTTGGCCCGCGCTGTTGATGAGAGAGGTATGTATGTATGTATGTAGTATGTATGTATGTATGTGTGTGTGTGTGTGTGTGTTGTGTGTGTGTGTGTGTGTGTGTGTGTGTATGTGCATGCAAGTAGACTGGTAGCATGCGGTATGTGCTGAAAATGAAGGTGTAGCTGCGCGCGAGTATTCGTAAAGAGAAGGAGGTAGTGGGGCCTCCGCGCGAGTATTCGCAAAGAGAGAGAGGGCGGGGGTGGGGGGGGGGGGGGGGGGGAGTGAGACAGACAGATATAGATGGAAGGAGGGAGACAGTGAGAGAGAGAGAGAGAGAGAGAGAGAGAATTTGCGTGCGTGCGCGTTTACGGCCATTTTTTTTTACTAACCGCCAGATGTAGCCACGCGATATGGGATCGATGGAAATAGTTCATGTTTGTGCATATTCTCAGAGATGAGAATCCGTGCGAGAGAGAGTTGGGGTTAACAATTCCCCATCCCCATCCCCCCCCCCTCGTCTCTCTCTCCTCTCTCTCTCTCTCTCTCTCTCTCTCTCTGCTGCATGCTGCTTCCTCTCCTCCCTTCCCTCCTCTTTTTGTTCAGCATCCTTCTCTTCATCTTCCCGGCCCCTAGTGTCATCAGTCGTTGCCTTTGGGGGGGGGGTTTGTTTCTCTGTTTCTTCCCTTCCTCATTTTGTTTCCGGTTTCATCCTCTTCCTCATTTTGTTTCCTGTTTCATTCTCTTCCTCATTTTGTTTCCTTCTGTGCTTTCATCGTTTTCCTCCATTTTGTTTCCTGTTTCATTCCTTCTTCCTCATTTTGTTTCCTGGTTAGTTCATCTCTTCATTTTGTTTCCTATTTCATCGATCGTTCGAGAGAGTTGGGGTTTCCTGTTTCATCCTCTTCCTCATTTTGTTTCCTGTTTCATTCTCTTCCTCTTTCTGTTTCTGTTTCATCCTCTCTGCGTTTTGTTTCCTGTTTCATCCCTTCCCTCCTCGTTTGGTTACCTGTTTCATCCTCTATTTTTGGTTTCCTGTTCCATCCTCTTCCTCATCAGTCGTTCCTGTTTCATCTTTCCTCGTTTTGTTTTCCTGTTTCATCCTCTTCCTCATTTTGTTTCCTGTTTATCCTCTTCCTCATTTTCTTTCCTGTTTTCATCATCTTCCAGTCTCGTTCGTTGCCTGTCCTGTTTCTTCCTCGTTTTGTTTTCCTCCTGTTTCATCCTTTCCTCGTTTGGTTTCCTGTTTCATCCTCTTCCTCGTTTTGTTTCCTGTTTCATCCTCTTCCTTGTTTGGTTTCCTGTTTCATTCCTCTTCCTCGTTTGGTT
Organism: Conus betulinus; assembly: GCA_016801955.1. Classification (NCBI taxonomy): domain Eukaryota; kingdom Metazoa; phylum Mollusca; class Gastropoda; order Neogastropoda; family Conidae; genus Conus; species Conus betulinus. Next base: position 408,292 of record JADBJO010000935.1, read on the forward strand.
TCATGTTTCATCCTCTTCCTCATTTGTTTTTTAATTATCTTATTCTTCTTCTCCTCCTATCACCCCTCCATGTCTTCTTACCTCCTCGTCCTTCTTCTTCTTTCCCTCTTCCTTCCTCCTTCGTCTCCTGCTTTTCTCCTCCCGTTTTATTCCCTTCCTCTCTCTTCTTTCTTTGTTCTTCCTAAACATCCTTCCCTTCTTTCTTCTCCTCCTCTTACCCTCCTATACCTCCCCCCCTCCCCCCCCCCCCCCCCCCCCTTTCTCTTCCACTCGCCCTTCTTAATCTACTTACTCCTCCTCCTCCGCCTCCTTCACTTTCTCTCTTCCTCTTCTTCTTCTTCTTCTTCTCTTCTTCATCATATTTGTCTCCTTCTCCTCCTCCTCCTGTTCCTCCTCCTCCTCCTCCTCTGTCAACTTCCCCTTCCCCCGTCTCTCCTTTCTTCTTCCCTTTCTTTCTTCTCTACCTGTTCTTTCTCGATCTCCTTTATCATTATCGTCATTGTCATCATCATCATCATCATCATCATCATGATTATCATTTTCTCCCCCTCCTCCTCCTCTTCCTCTCCTTCTCCTCCTCCTGGTCCGCCTCCTCTTCCTTATTCTCCGTCTCTGTCTTCTGCTTCTGCTGGCGTTGTTGACTTTGAATTGTGCTGTGCATCTCTTCATGTCTGACGTGGACTGTTCTATATCCCCTGCAGTTGGCCTAACAGCCAGGAGACAGTGTCTGACGTGGACTGTCCTATTTCCCCCTGGAGTTGGCCTGACAGCCAGGGGACAGTGTCTGACGTGGACTGTCCTATTCCCCCCTGGAGTTGGCCTGACAGCCAGGGGACAGTGTCTGACGTGGACTGTCCTGTCCCCCCTGGAGTTGGCCTAACAGCCAGGGGACAGTGTCTGACGTGGACTGTCCTGTATCCCCTGCAGCTGGCCTGACAGCCAGGGGACAGTGTCTGACGTGTCGACTGTCCTGTATCCCCTGCAGCTGACCTGACAGCCAGGAGACAGCCTGTCCGCCGTGTGGCGCCATGATGGCCCTCAGCCTCGATGCCGTCGCTGGACGCCATCCACCGCACTTCATCCGACTGTCTGACACAGATGGCTGATTGCCTCCTTCCCCCCCACCCCCCTACCCCCCCCCCCCCCCCCCCCCCCCCCCATTCTCCCTTCATTCCCATTTTCACTGGCCCCCCCCCCCCCCCCCCCCCCCCCCCCCCCCCCAGCCCCCCCCCAGCTGCAACTCCTCTCCCGCATCTCCCTTTTCCACTCACGTTTCCGGTTGCCTTTTTTTTTTTTTTTTTTTTTTTTTTTAAAGGGAGTGAATGGTTGTGGAAGAGTGAGAACAGGTTCAGATGCACCTTGCTTGTCCCTAATGGTGGCCGCGCGCCTCAGAGGGAAGAGCAAGAACAGGTTCAGATGCACCTAGCTTGTCCCTAATGGTGGCCACCGGCCTCAGAGGGAAGTGATGAGAGGTTCAGATGCACCTTGCTTGTCCCTAATGGTGGCCACCGGCCTCAGAGGAAAGAGCGAGAACAGGTTCAGATGCACCTAGCTTGTCCCTAATGGTGGCCATCGGCCTCAGAGGGAAGAGCGAGAACAGGTTCAGATGCAATTAGCTTGTCTCTAATGGTGGCCACCGGCCTCAGAGGGAAGAGTGATGAGCTGGGCACAAACGATTGGTTGAGGTCATATTTCCCACTCAGCTAAGGCTGAAAGTTCTTAGCTGGCCCTATGTGAGAGGAGGCAGGTTACAGGGATTGAAACTCCGAATAGCTAGTTCCCACTTGGAGGCGACTGCAGACGGAATTAAAAACAAAGTCAGAAGAAAAGATTACTGATTCCGCCGAACGAAAGAGATAAACAAAATCATATTGTATTAGTTTGTCTCTTTCGTTTGGTGGAGGTATAATGTTTTCTTTTAAGTTCATACTAGCTGTCGACTTCATATGTTCTTAAAACAAAAGAAAACAAAACAAAAACCGGAGGAACTGAAGTTAATTTCTCGCTTTCATGCTTTAACGCCTGATGTGGCGCTCCCACATGATTATCTTGAAAAGTCAGAGTGTTAGGATTCGCGAAAAGAAGTAACTGTGAGCGGTGTGCATGAGTTCTCTGATATCCATCCTTGGTATAGCTGTGAGAAAGGTCAGCCTTGTTAAGACTGCACAGGTTGCAGAGATGCTTTATGAAGGAAGGACGGTCACAGTGAATGAACTGTGGTCACAGCTCACAGCTGATGACGAAGGGGCCAGGTAGGTTGTCTTGTTTCTTCAGACTCATCAGATGTAGTAAGAGCCTCAGGAGAAGTGAAAACAGTTACGATGTATGTAGTAAGAGCCTCAGGAGAAGTGAGAACAGTTATGACGTGAAAACGTGATTGCTTATGCTGGACAAAGCTCAGACTTACGTCAAAGACTTTTGGCAAGTGAAACGAACTTGCAGACGGATGACAAGCTCATCCAGTTCCGTCCAAACCAGAAAGAGTTTTTGCTATGTTTCCAGGGGCGGTCGTAAAGAAGGAACAGTCTGGTGTCATTTGCACACAGGCCGCTCCTTTACTCCCATTCTTGTCTTTTAAAAGGTGAAGAAGCTCCGTGGTGTATTCGATGTCCTATACCACTCGCAGTGAAACATGCTCTTTGAGAGTGTTGGGACGTTGCATGATGTAAGACGTGGACACTTTAAAGAAGACTCCATGAAAACCTTCAGAGATGTCCTTTGAATTTCTGAAAGAGATCAACATTTGTTTTATCTGACATCAGATTTTGCGGAAGAAAGATTTGTAACGAAATTTCCGCTGTGTTTTCAGAAGGTGTATGCTAAAGAGGTGTGTGTGTGTGTGTGCGCGCGTGTGCGCGTGTGTGTGTGTGTGTGTGTGTGAGTGTGAATGACTTGTGAGTTGACTACAACGCAGTGACAGCCCAGATATGGCCCTATGCGGTCGGCTGGGCTATAAGCAACATTTCCTCTCACTCGCATACTCAAATGACTGACTGCTGCTGTTGAACCTCACCTTGTCGACCTTGACCCTTCCAGCACTGCCCTGACCCTGACTTCCTTTCGCAATGCAGTCGGAGACACTGGGCCGACGAGAGAGGGCAGTCAGTGCCTTCGACTGCAGCAGTGGGCACAGCATATAGAGACCGGGACGACCTGCGTCATGGCAAACCTTGTCCTTAAAGGCCTCCGGCCAATAGGACGTAAATGTCACCCAACACCTCCACTGTCCTTGCTCTCTCCATTGTATCTATCTGCCCTTCAGGCAACCAACCCCTGGCTCATGGCACGTGCTGCATGCAGCTTGGAGAAACGTGGTCAGGACTCCAAGTGTGGCTGACTGGCTATCAGCCACTTGATCTGGCCTGTGTGTGTGTGGTGGTGCTTTGCTTTTCATGTTATATATATACACCACAGCTGCTGCTATTGTTGGTGTGGCCTCTTCCTCAGCGCTGTTCCTACTTAGGAATACAGAAACTAGGGGTCGTGCTTCACGTGTGAGGCCGTGAGGACTATTGTGATAACCCTTTGGTTGTGGCACGTCATAATTTTTTCTACTGTATAAGCAAATTCAAAGCTGTTTCATTTTTTGTTAGTGCATATGCACGTACATAGGGTTATTGAATTATTCAGCAGGTGTAGCATGCTTTGTGCAGCCTCTGCAGCGATTAGCAATTTCAGAGCTGAAATTGTTTCTGCATGTTAGTAATAACATTGCTGTGTGTGTGTGTGTGTGTGTGTGTGTGTGTGTGTGTGTGTGTACTTGTTTACATTCTTTGTATTAGTACTGTTAAAAACGTGAAAAATCTTCAGGGTTTACACTATCCACTTTGTTCAGTATCTTTAAAGTTCATATCAAATCCCATCTAAAATGTCTCTGCTTTTTCGAAGAATGCCCATTTCAAAATGGCACTATGTCTTGGTTGTCTTCATCATGCTTATCTTTCCCCCACGTTCCCCCAGGGGCGCAAATTGTGAACCTCTGCATGTCAGTTGTTGTCGATGCGGACAGCTGGGGACTGGAGTGGAAGAAGAAGAGAAAGAAGCAGTTGTCTGAACCCTTTCCAGGAATCTTGCTTGTGGTTCCACACATAGGGCATGACTAGCATCAGCATTTTCTAAATGGGGGTCTTACTAAAACTTTGATACAAACAACAAAAAGATTTCTGTACCTAAACAAAGAGAAAGTTCTGTTTGTTATGCCTGTCATCTTGTTAGGTCATTGTTAGACCCTGAATGCCAGGATCAAATGAGAGCCTGGTGTCAAAGGCCGCACTCAAATTCTTTTCCTCCAGACATTTTGCTGATGTGTACAGTTCTTCCCAGCAGAACCACTGTCTGTGTACTGTTACGTTCTTGATCACTGATGTATAGCTGTACACAGCCTAAAGTCACAGAAGAAAGAAGGTGCCAGAGTTTGTAGCACTTTCCAGAAGAATGACTGTCAAACCAAGATCTTTGAATGAATGTTTGTAGGAAGGTGCAGTCACTTTGTGTGTGTGTGCGTGTGTGCGTGCGTGCGTGTGTGTGTGTGTAAATTTCCTTATTGTGCCATTGTGATCCACGTATTAAACGTACAGTCTGGATCAGTTTGCTGTAGGTGCAAAAAAAGAAAAAAAATCTTTAAAAAAAAAAAAAAGTAAAATCAAGTTGTTCACCAACACATACATGTAGATTCTTTTCCTGCTGACTGTTGTTTTCCCCCCTCCACATCTGACCCCTCCCCCAACACTCCCCCTCCTTCATTCCCCCACCCCCTCACTCCCAACGGTGTTTCTTGGGTTCAAAAGTTTAAAGATTACTCTCAAGGGAAATCAGTTGTTTTTTTTTTTTCCAAAATTTAAATGGGGGCAATATTCATGCATGTTCAAATCAATTGTCCTGAAAACATTCACCTCAGTACACTTATTCAAAGCAAACATGTGTAAAGATCCTTTCAGAAAAAAAAAAAAAAAATCAGCCCAGCTGTGTCTGCATGTGATTTGTCTCAATGAACATGGACGACAGCTGGTAGTGTCACTGTCCAGTCATGGAAAGACCCTGTGAGTCAGTCAGCTGGCTGATGGTGAGCGTGGTGATGATGGTGGTGCTAGTGGTGGAAGGGGGGGGGGGGGATAGGTTTTTGGGACAGGTGTTGGTCAAATGTGAGTGGATCTTGTTCAGAAGAAAAAAAAAAAGATGCTGTGACATTAATGCTATGCCATGCCGGCAGACCAGAGAGAAGAAAGGTCTGTGTGGTGTGATGTGATCCCTGGCTGTTGGTCGTTCGTGCTGGATATGAAACAGATGTTGAACAGAACTGACTTGACATCCATTTCATGCAGTGGTGCTTTTTTGTGCGAGGTGGGGGTAGGTAGGGGGTGATCTCTGCCTCTCCTTCCCTCCCCCCCCCCCCCCACCCCACCCCCAAAGAGCATATGTTCTGAAACAGGAGAACTGGTGGTTCATCGTTTTCACCATCATCATCACCATCATCATCATCATCACCATCATCATAACTATCACCATCATCATAACCATCATCATCATCATAACCATCACCACCATCATCATCGTCATCATCATCATCATCACCACCCCCACCTCCACCACCGCCATCATCATCACCATCATCATCACCATCACAATTATCATCACCATCATCATCATCATCACAATTATCATCATCATCATATCATCATCACCTCATCGTTTTGGTCTTTGAGTTTTAGTTATGAGACCGGATTTTTGTTTTTTTTTTTTTTTTTGGTTTTTTTTTTTTTGCTGTTTTAACTTGTCCTGGTAGCACGCTTTGTGTTTTTACAGTGGACTGCAGCCTAGATGTGGCCTCTTGTGGTCAGCCAGGCTGGAAACATTGACTTGATTAGACCCTCTCTCTCTCTCTCTCTCTCTCTCTCTCTCTCTCTCTCTCTCTCTCTCTCTCTCTGTCTCTCTCTCTCTGTCTGTCCTCTCAACCCCTCTCTGTCTCTCTCAACCCCTCTCTGTTCACCTTCTCCTCCCCACACCCCTCCTTTCCCCGAGATATTTTCTGTCAGTGGTACTTTCTTCATGAGGTTTTCATTTGGGGAAATATGAAAGGCATGCACATTTGCCTACCTACCCATCCACCAACCCACCCAACCCACTCAACCACATACAAAAACATGCTTACACAGGCACATGTGCATGTACACATGCATACGCATACACAAGCATACACTACACCACACACACACACGCACACACACACACACACACACACACACACACACACACACACACACACACAATCACTCTCTCTCTCTCTCTCTCTCTCTCTCGCTCAGATGCATGCACATACAGATACATGCTCACACCCACCCACAGCCTACATGTACATGCACTCACGTGTGTGTGCATGCACACGTGTGCGCGCACACACACATACGTGCACACTTTTCTCTCTCTTTCTCTCTCTCTCTCTGTCTGTCTCTCTCTCTTCTCTCTCATTTTCTTCCCCATCATCCCCCCCCCACACACACAACCCACCCCCCCCACCCATCTTTCTGCACATCCTTGCCACCACCAAGGCCCAGCAGGAGCATAATGAAGCCTAAGCCAACAACCACGAATTGCCTCCCTTTATCATTAGTCCGGAGACCAAGACATGGGGGGTTGCCAAACAAGAGTTTGAACAGCAGCCAGCGTCCTCCAATGCTGCCGACCAACCAGTCTCAGGGTGGACAGAATGGCACTGGAGAAGTGTGCTTTAAGGGGCGGAATGCAGCCCCCCCCCCCCCCCCCCCCCAGAGCAGGCACATTTTCCTCCCTCCTTTCTTCTGTGTGTGTGTGTGTGTGTGTGTGTTTGGGATTCCTGGCGGGATAATATTGGATGCTGCGGTTTCTGAAGTCTAGTCAGAAGTTTTGTGGGTTTTCTTTTGGAAAGAGACAGGGTCTGTGTGGGTGGGGGGTGGGGGTAATGGTGTGTGTGTGTGTGCTGTGCGCACGTGTGTGTGTGTGTGTGTGTGTGTATGTGTGTGTGTGTGTGTGTGTGTGTGTGAGTGTGTGTGTGGTGTCTATGTGTGCATCTGAGAGTGTGCATGTATGTGTGTGTGTTCATGTGCTCTGTAGATGTGTGTCCATTCATACCTGTGTGTGTGTGTGTGGTGTGTGTCTGTCTGTCTGTCTGTCAGTCTGTCTGTCTGTCTGTCTGTCTGTCTGTGTGCTGCAGGACTGCCTCACATCCAGGACAGTGGCGTGGGTTGATGAATGGTGGGGAAGAGTGATATGCTATGGAGGAAAGAAAGAGTTAGCATAAATTCAGAAGGCAGAAGAAGAAAGAGAACCTCAGAAGTTTTCTTTAATCTCTCTGTCTCTCTCTCTTTCTTTGTCTTTTGTCTCTGTCTGTCTGTCTCCCTCTCTCTCTCTCTCTCTCTGTCTCTCTCTCTCTGTCTCCTCTTTTGTCTGTATCCCCCTCTCTCTCTCTCTTTCTTTCTCTCTCTGCCTGTCAGGTTTTTCACCAATCATTGACTCTCTCTCTCTCCCCCCCTCTCTCTCTCTCTCCCCTCTCCCCTCCCCCCCCCCCCCCCCCCCCACCCCCCCCCCCCCCCCCCCCCCCCCCCCCCCCCCCCCCCCCCCCCCCCCCCCCCCATCTTTCTCTCTTCTTTCTCTCTCTGTTAGGCTTCACATCTTCTGTCTGTCTGTCTGTCTGACTGTCTCTCTCAGACTTTCTACCAATCACTGACTCACTCTCCCCCTCCCCTCCCCCCCCCCCCCCCCCCCCCTCCCCTTCCCCTGCCATTATTTGAATGATCCCCATAAAAATCACAAAGTTCCAGAACCAGCACTGAATGCTGCAATGTGGTCTCTGTGTGTGTCTATTTTCAGCAATGATGTCATCAACCCTGGTGGAGACTGTGTCCATCAACTATGAGGATTTCAACGACAGTTTCCTGACCTGTGGCACCTGTCTCTGCACCTACGACGGCACCGACCGCACCCCCAAGCTTCTGCCGTGCTCGCACACTGTCTGCCGCGCCTGCCTGGAGAGAATCGTCGCCGCCCAGACTCTAGGTCAGTCAGTTGAGAGGCTGTGCAGTGTGCGGTGGTGGTGTGCTGACCATTATTAGAGAGGTTAAAGGTCAGGGAGGGGTTAAGTCGGCGAGGGGTTAAAAGTCAGTCAGCAAAGGGTTAAGAGTCAACGAAGGGTTAAGAGTCAGTGAAGAGTTAAGAGTCAGGAAAGGGTTAAAAGTCAGTGAAGGGTTAAAAGTCAGTGAAAGGATAAAAAGTCAACAAAGGGTTTAAAAAGTAAACAAAGGTTAAAAGTCAGCAAAGGGTTAAAAGTCAGCGAAGGTTAAGAGTCGGCGAAGCATTCAAAGTCAGTGAAGGGTTTGAAGTCAGTGAAGGGTTCAAAGTCAGCAGAGGGTCAAAAGTCAGTGAAGGGTGATCAGGAGGCAAAACTCAGTATTAATGATGATTTGTTGTTGTTGTGTGGGTTGTTGTTTTTTGTATATAGTGGTAACTAGAGGGAATCATGATGGTTCCAAGCCTTGTGTGCCCTTTTCTCCATCCCTGGTCCCTCTGTGTGGCTTTTCATTTCCATCCCTCTTCACCAGCCTCCTCCTTCCACCCACCTTGTTTCAGATCCTCTCTGTCCTGAGCAGCATTCGCTTGGAGTTCCACCCACCTTGTTTCAGATTCTCTCTGTCCTGAGCAGCATTCACCTTGGAGTTCCACCCACCTTGTTTCAGATTCTCTCTGTCCTGAGCAGCATTCGCTTGGAGTTCCCACCCACCTTGTTTCAGATTCTCTCTGTCCTGAGCAGCATTCGCTTGGAGTTCCACCCACCTTGTTTCAGATCCTCTCTGTCCTGAGCAGCATTCGCTTGGAGTTCCACCCACCTTGTTTCAGATTCTCTCTGTCCTGAGCAGCATTCGCTTGGAGTTCCACCCACCTTGTTTCAGATTCTCTCTGTCCTGAGCAGCATTCGCTTGGAGTTCCACCCACCTTGTTTCAGATTCTCTCTGTCCTGAGCAGCATTCGCTTGGAGTTCCACCCACCTTGTTTCAGATTCTCTCTGTCCTGAGCAGCATTCGCTTGGAGTTCCACCCACCTTGTTTCAGATCCTCTCTGTCCTGAGCAGCATTCGCTTGGAGTTCCACCACCTTGTTTCAGATCCTCTCTGTCGTGAGCAGCATTCGCTTGGAGTTCCACCCACCTTGTTTCAGATCCTCTCTGTCCTGAGCAGCATTCGCTTGGAGTTCCACCCACCTTGTTTCAGATTCTCTCTGTCCTGAGCAGCATTCGCTTGGAGTTCCACCCACCTTGTTTCAGATCTCTCTGTCTGAGCAGCATTCGCTTGGAGTTCCACCCACCTTGTTTCAGATCCTCTCTGTCCTGAGCAGCATTCGCTTGGAGTTCCACCCACCTTGTTTCAGATGCTCTCTGTCCTGAGCAGCATTCGCTTGGAGTTCCACCCACCTTGTTTCAGATCCTCTCTGTCCTGAGCAGCATTCGCTTGGAGTTCCACCCACTTGTTTCAGATCCTCTCTGTCCTGAGCAGCATTCGCTTGGAGTTCCACCCACCTTGTTTCAGATCCTCTCTGTCCTGAGCAGCATTCGCTTGGAGTTCCACCCACCTTGTTTCAGATCCTCTCTGTCCTGAGCAGCATTCGCTTGGAGTTCCACCCACCTTGTTTCAGATCCTCTCTGTCCTGAGCAGCATTCGCTTGGAGTTCCACCACCTTGTTTCAGATCCTCTCTGTCGTGAGCAGCATTCGCTTGGAGTTCACCCACCTTGTTTCAGATTCTCTCTGTCCTGAGCAGCATTCGCTTGGAGTTGGGCATGTACTTATTTCATCATGGGAGCGAGAGTTACCCTACTTGTTTTGTTATTCTCTGTGTTTGTTTTGGTTTGTTTTGTTTTAACTTGGCTGGTCAGTGTCATAAAGATGCATAAGTTGCACACATTTTTGAAGATAGTGTCACGTGTATGAAACTGTTACACAGCCATGCCCCATACATGATTGTGGTAATGAAAATGAACACACTTTTAAAAGTTTGTATTTACACGTTTTATCTTCATTTCTTGATGTTTTTTTTTTCTGGATTGATTTCATGGACAGACATATGCATGCATGGATTATATATAGAACTCACACACACTGGAGCATGTGTACATTGAGACATTTCACTCATGTTGTCATTTGTTCATCTAAAAAATTGTCTTTACAATACTATTTTTTTAAAAACTGTCTCTCTGTGTCTATTTGCCAGTTTCTGTCTCTGTACGTCTGTCTGTCTGCCTGTCTGTCTGTCTGTCTGTCTGTCTGTCTGTCTGTCTGTCTCTCTCTCTCTCTCTCTCTCTCTCTCTCTCTCTCTCTGTGCTCATACACTGACATGCATGCATATGCATGTATGCAAGCGTGTATGCACAGCACACACACACACACACACACACACACACACACACACACACACACACACACACACACACACACACATGTCAGTGTCAAGATCTTTGTTGCAAAATTACTTTATCAAAAAGTAGGTTCAGAAGGTGGGAGAGATTCCCCTTTCCCCCTTTCCCCTCCCCCTGCCTGTATCCCCCCTCCATTCCCCCTCACCCTCCCTGCCTCTCCCTCTTCCTCAACCCTCCTACCTCCTCTGGCTTAAGTCAGATTTGAGGGCGATTTTGTTCCTTTCATTTAAAAAAAAAAAAACTTGAATGATTTTTTTTTCATGTTTTGAAATGTGATTGAAAAAAAATTAAAACCACTTTGCTTCTTTTTTGCAATGTTTTGAAAGGTGATTGATGAATGGAAACCCCACAAAGCTAAAACCACTTTCTTCTGTTTTGCAATGTTTTGATAGGTGATCGATGAATGGAAAACCCCACAAAGCTAAAACCACTTTTCTTCTGTTTTTTGCAATGATCGATTTGATAGGTGATTGTTTTGCAATGTTTTGAATGATGAATGGAAACCCCACAGACCTAAAACCACTTTTCTTCTGTTTTGCTTGTGTCCAGATACAGGATCCTTCCGCTGTCCAATATGCAGGGAGACAATTCACATGCCACAAGGGGGAGTGTGTGCATTCCCTCCCAGTTTCATAGTCAACCAGCTGTTGGACCTCATGGCTCAGCAGCGTCGTGACGTCATACCCAAGTGTTCGGTGCATACGGATAAGGTCAGCACTACATGTGTTTTGTCTGTGCAGACAGGTAAAAATAGTGCAGCTGTATCTAAAGTGTAAAAATAGTGCAGCTGTACCTAAAGTGTAAAAAATAGTACAGCTGTACCTTAAGTGTAACTATAGTACAGCTGTACCTAAAGTGTGAAAATAGTGCAGCTGTACCTAAAGTGTGTCAGTCCTGAAGGGCCCAGTTGTGGTCAGCTAAGCTGAAATGAAACTGTAACTGAAAACCATTTTTTTTTTTTTTTTTTTTTTTCTATCCCATGTCTGTGACCTCACTGGCAGTGCACCCATGCTGCTTATTCCAACCTCGTAGTCCACAGCTACAGCCTGGCCCCACCTGCTGCAGCCCTAGCGCCGGCAAGCCATAGGGAACAGTCTGTGTCAAGTTGTCAAGAGGCAACCCAGTGGAGGAAACACAGCGCTGCTGCTGAGTCACTTCAGAGGTGTTCAGCGGTGCCTGTTCAGATCCAACATACGCAGGAAACTGCCTAGTAATCCCCCTACTGATGACAATGATTGCTTAGTTGTTGAGTGAGCTCTTCCTGTGGAGGCCGGCACCATGCCCGTCCATCGACAGCCCCCAAGAACTCGCTGATACTGGTGAACCTGACGGAATCAAACCAAAACCATAGACGTGGAGAGGACATCAAAATTGAGGTCACCATGAGAGTAGGGCATGAAGGGCCACAAAATTTGAAATCTTTTTCTTTTTTTATGCTGATCGATGAGAATAAGGATGATGATGATGATCCTACAGATTTCCATTCCGGTCTGAAACTGACAGGGCTGTACTCTACACTCACTTTCAAAATATATCCCGGCATTAACCAGGCCCGAGAGATACAGACACCTGCAGTGGTGGTCAGGACATTTGAGCAACACTCTCAGAAATGCATCCATCAAGTGGATGAAAACCCGACTGTGTGGTCTTAAGGTTCCCAAAATGAGCCTGTAGCCAACTTAATTTTGGGTAGGAGCCTGTCAGGGCTGAAAATTCCCACATGGCTCTAACGGGAATCAAACCCACAACCTTTCATCCAGGAGTTTGTGGCGCTAACCACTTCGCCACGGCAGCTGGTCTGAAAACCTGTTTGGTCCATCCATGTGTTCTGTCCATTCTGATAAGGGTAGTGTACCAGTACCCATGTGTTGTGTTCATTCTGATAAGGGCAGTGTACCAGTACCCATGTGTTCTTCTCATTCTGATAAGGGTAGTGTACCAGTACCCATGTTCTGTTCATTCTGTGTACCAGTGCCCATTCTGATTCTGATAAAGGCAGTGTACCAGTACCCATGTGTTCTGTCCATTCTGATAAGGGCAGTGTCCCAGTACTCATGTGTTCTGTCCATTCTGAGAAGGGCAGTGTACCAGTACTCATGTGTTCTGTTCATTCTGAGAAGGGCAGTGTACCAGTACTGATGTGTTCAGTTCATTCTGAGAAGGGCAGTGTACCAGTACCCTTATGTTCTGTTCATTCTGAGAAGGGCAGTGTACCAGTGCCCATGTGTGTTCTGTCCATTCTGATAAAGGCAGTGTACCAGTACCCATGTGTTCTGTTCATTCTGATAAGGGCAGTGTACCAGTACTCATGTGTTCTGTCCATGCTGATAAGGAAGGTGACCTATACATTCATGTTGTTTGAATAATGCATGTTGAAGTGTTCTGACATCATTTTAGGTAAGAGTGCGAATTCACAAGTAGGACTGCATTTGAAACAGAATCTGAAAGCCTGAACAGTAGAGTTTGCTCAGCTCCCCCCAGAAGGAGTGAGTCTTCGCTGTGGCACTTCTCTTATGCAGGTAGCCAAACTTTTCCATTGTCAAAAAGCAAAATGAGCCGCCAATCAGAGTGAAGCAGAAGGTCATGTGCTGTGCATCCCCAGCGTCTCCTCTGGGCATGATTTGTCTGTTGTTGTTCATCCTCTTCACCAAGATCAAGAATTCAACACAGGTTGCTGATTCTGTTTCAAATATGTGTGTTTGTTGTCCGTCAACCTACCACATCCCCCCAAAGCCATTCCCTGTGATCTTGGCTGATACTGACGACTTTGACCACAGCTGACCACAGGCATGGAAATCAGAGTAAATTGAAACTGGGGTCACCTGTTCAGGAGATGAATATGAAGCTAGTTAGTTCCATTTTGGTTTGAGACTGTTTGACAGGGCTTTGCTGTAACTGCGTTTTGTTTTTCCTGGACAGGAATGACGATTTATTCTGTATGTTGACACGTAGGCAGTCCTTTTAGACTGTAGGCTGATCTGTAACCAGCCAGTCACAGTGCAGATTTTGTTCTCCGGCGTGAAGTTTACCTGGTTTGAAATGTCCTTTTTCCAAGCAGGAACTGCTCTTCTGTGAGACGTGCGACATCGTCTTCTGCTCCCTGTGTTTGGACTCCAACCCCCACAGTGGCCGCGGGGCCAGCGAGCACACTGTCATTCCCTTCGCTATTGCCATCAAGAGGATGTCAGAAATCCTGCTCTTCAAGGCAAGCTGTAACCATTTTTTGGTGTTGTGTTTTGCATGCTTATCTGCATAGAGACAGAGGCGGCAGGTTGTAGCCATCGTTGCTGTTGTTTCACATGCATACCTGCATAGAGATAGAGGCATAGGAGTGTGTTGGAATACACAAAAGATGTATTAGAAACATGTATGAAACACATGAACTTGAAATGTGTATGAATCCAGATCATTGTGTTTAACTAGAACAGAGAGTCTGAAAGCCAAGGCCCTTACCGGCTGAATTGTTGATTTTAACACATTGTGGTCATGTGTCCCCTCTGTGTGTGGGGGGAGAGGTTGCACATGCGTGCACATGTGTGTGTGTTTGTGCTTTTGTGCATGTGTGTGAGTGTGTGTGTGTGTGTGTGTGTGTGTGATATGCTTGCCTGCCTGTACATATATGCGTTAACCGCATTGTTTATTCAGATCAGTGCCAAAACGATCATTTTCAAGAATTTTTTAATAGTTTATCTGCTCTTTGCTCTACTGGTGATTTTGTTCTTAATAGGTTAATGTCAGTATTTTCCCAGATTATACCATTCTTACAGATTTATTGTTGCTGTGGTTATTTTAGCAGTCAGCAATAAAAGCTCAAAGTAAAAAGAAGAAGTGAGTTTTGAAAACTGTTGAAGATCAGCTCAAATGCTGAGATGCAGCATGGACACTCAGGAGTAGGAGCTTTCACAGTGAATTCACGAAGAATTCCTTTTGCTTTACTGCAGGCTCACTTGTGCATCAAGAACCTCAACTCTGCCTACGATGCTGTGTGTCGGAGGAGCTGCGACAGCTGGAACTGTCGGTGGACAAGACACTGGACAGCATCAACCGGTCCTTCCAGGACGTCATCGCTGTGGTGGACCGGCGGCGCCACGAGTGTCTGCAGTGGGTGAGGAAGATCAAGGAGGAGAAAGAACGTGCTGAAGGAGCAGCTGGACCTCATCCAGGCCGAGAAGGACAAGGTGCAGAACGAGTGTGATGGCCTGCAGTACCAGGTGGAGGTGAGTGACATGTCGTTTTGCACCTGATGAGGTCCAGATCACAGTGCAGAATTAGTGTGATGGCCTGAAGTTCCAGGTGGGTGACGGGTCATTTTTCACTTGATGAGGTCTGGAAGGACAAGGTGCAGGACAAGTGTGGTGACCTGCAGAACCAGATGGAGGTGAATGACAGGTCGTCATAGCATTTTTCATCTGAAGGTCATTTTTTTGCACCTGAAGAGGTCCAGGAGGACAAGGTGCAGGACAAAGTGTGATGACCGGCAGTGGAGGTGAGTGACAGGTCTTCACAGTATTTTGCTCATGAAGGGGTACAAGGAGGACACGATGCAGAATAAGTGTGATGGTGTGCAGTACCAGGTGGAGGTGAGTCATTTGGCACCTGAAGAGGTCTGGACGGACAGGGTGCAGAATGAGTATGATGGTCTGCAGTACCAGGTGGAGGTGAATCATTTGGCACCTGAAGAGGTCTGGAAGGACAAAAGGTGCAGAATGAGTGTGATGGTCTGCAGTACCAGGTGGAGATGAGTCATTTTGCACCTGAAGAGGTCTGGAAGGACAAGGTGCAGAATGAGTGTGATGGTCTGCAGTACCAGGTGGAGGTGAGTGACAGGTCACTTTGCACCCGAAGAGGTGTAGAAGAACAAGGTGCAGAATTAATGTGATGGTGGGGGTTGGAATAGCTCAATGGTTGAGCACCAGACTCGTAATCTAGGTGATCCTGGGGTTGCAGGTTCAAATCTCTACCAGGCAGTTTTGGTACAGGGGGATTTTCCCTTGGAATTAGCATTGGTTCTGACTCAATTTTTTCCCATACAGTCCTTCAAATGAGACTCAAAACTGAGGTTCCCTGTGTGAACGTATGCATATCTTGCACACATGTAAAATCCCTTCTCCAGCTTTTGGAAGAGAAGGCCAGTTTAGCGGTTTGTATGGATGACACGTTACACGTAGCATGCATCTTCCCTGAAGCTGGAGTATGGTTGCCTTAATTGTGGGAAAAAGAACTATCCTACACACATAAGGAATGTCCGCAGGAGTATCAGCCTGCGAACACAGAAAAAAAAAAGAAATTGTGATAGTCTGTAATACCAGGTTGAGGTGAGTGACGTCATTTTGTACCTGATGAGGTCCAGAAGGACAAGGTGCAGAATTAGTGTGATGGCCTACAGGTGCAGACATGTGTGATGGCTTGCAATACCAGGTTGGGCAGAGAGTCAAGTCTTCACAGCATTGTACACCTGAGTCTGGTCCTAGGGACAAGGAGCAGAATGAGTGAGATGGTTTGCAGTACCAGATTGAGGTGGGTGTTGCAACAACATCTTTATGACTCGCACACCTTTTTGCTTACATACATATTTATCTGCCAGATCTACCAGATGGTTTTTTTTTTTTCCAACAATCATGCCAGCAAAGCTGTTTCAGATTTGTGTGGAATATAAGAAAACAGACAAAAATCAGAGGAAATAGAAGTATGTAAAAGTGTTTAAAAAAAAGAAAAAAAAGGGAGGTATCGGTGTCAGATATGGACCTACAGAGGTGAGGTCTGGACCACTTGCACATGAGGTATCGACCATCTGGAGGTAAGGCAAGGACCATCTGGAGGTGAGCTAGGGATCTCCAGAAGATGAGGTATGGACTGCCTGGAGATGAAGTATGGACGACTTGGAGACTTGGAGGAGAGGTAGGAACCATCTGGAGGTGAGGTATGGACCTGGAGGTAAGTGATGTGAAACTGCCACACTTCAAGAGTTCTGCTATCAACACTGGAGGTCGCCTCTTAATCACCTCTTAAATTGCCAGAATCACCTCTTAAATTGCCACGGTGGGAGGTGGGTAAAACTTTGGTATTTTAATGAAAACATACATGTACTTGTAATCGTGCTGCTAATCATTCATTCACCTCTTCACCCCTTTTGAAGTTACAAAAGAATCACTCTCTTACATTTCCACATATGCATTTGGGTAAAACTATGGTTTTTTATACATGTACTTGTATCGTGCAGCAACATTCATTCACCACGCCCCATACACATGAAGTTACAAAAACCTCACTCTTATACATGTTCACACATATGCACAGGCACAAAGACACACACTTCTGACATCAGTGAAGCATACATTCATGTGGATCTACATGTACAATCGGAAAGTACTGTGGGTCTTCACAGTGGAACTGTTGATGTTTGGTTGGTCATATCTGCTGTTTGTCTTCTAATATCCAAGAATGCCTACATCAGATTGATGATTACTGATTAGTTGTGTTTCGGAATATCATTGGTTCAATCTAACATTGAATGACGTTTTTCTTTGACCTCAGGTTCGCAATATCACCAAGAAAATTTCAGACCTGAATGAGAAACTAGACACGACCAGCACCCTGTCGGAGCCCCGGGAGAATTCCTTCATGCGCTACGACTACAAGCACAATGACGCTCTACGGGAAATAGCCAAGGCAGTCAGCCGGTTCGGTCAGATCAGCGTCAGCACCACCTTCCCCGCCCTCAGCACGGCTAAGGTCTTCCCCACCACTGCCCACCTCCGCTCCTCCATCCGCATTTTCACCGTCGACTACCACGGCAACCCGCGCATGACCGGTGGTGACCCCATCACCGTGGACCTCAAGACGGAGAGCGGGGAGACGGTGGATTCCAAGATCAAAGATAATGAGGACGGGTCGTATGATGTCCTTTTTCTGCCCCAGAAGCCAGGAAAGTTGAAACTGTGTGTTTCAGATATATCAGCCGCCCCATCAAAGAGAGCCCCTTCACTGTGGATGTCTCGGAACATATAAACCCCATCTCTCGCTTTGGCTCTCGGGGGTCCGGGCGAGACCAGTTCAGTCAACCTGTACGGCTGTGTGTAGGATCAGAGGATGTAGTGTATGTGTTGGACACAGGCAACAGCCGAGTGAAAGTCATGTCCTCCAATGGGGACTTCCTGCGTGCTATAGGACCGGAGGGGCTGGAGAGTCAGAGCGCCACAGGTCTGGCCATGCTGCCTGACGGCAACCTGGTCGTCGTCAACTGGCGCACACGCAAGGTGTCTGTGCTGACCCCTGAAGGGGAGGTCATGCGACAGTTCACCAACCCCGGTTTCCAGGAACCCATCGACGTGGCTGCCAACAGTCGAGGGGAGATCATTGTGGCCGATGCTTGCGCCAGCAAGATCTTCATCTTCGACTCCTCAGGCACCCTCAACACCACGTTTGGCAGCCACGGGGACAGGGATGGACAGTTCAAGCTCATCTCTGCCCTCAACGTGGGAAAGAACGACGAGATCCTCATCGCTGACCATCGCATTCAGATCTTCAGCAAAGACGGCAAGTTCTCTCGCCGCCTAGCAGACTCAGGCAAGGGTCAACATGGCGGCATTTGTGTGGATGCCAGCGGGCACATCCTGACCACCAAGATGGAGAAGGGGCGGTGGTGCTATGTGCAGATCCTGACAGGGGCAGGCAAGCTACTCTACATCCTGGACAGCCACGGGGACAAGCTCAAGAGACCCAGCGGCCTGGCTGTCATGTCCGACTTCCGCCGCCTGGTCGTCGCTGATCTAGGCAACGATTGTGTCAAGAAGTACCGCTACAAGTAGTCTGGGTTAGTAGTTTGTGTGTCTGTGTGTATGTTTAAACATATATATGTGTGAGTGAGTCAGTTACTGAATTTGCGTGTAAGAGAGAGATGACTGAAAGTTTCGAAAATGTTCCGGTTGTTTTATTGTGTTTTAGATGGTGATGCATAAACTCTTTTTTCCCTGTGTGTGGTGGTAGAGCTACAGAGGAGCCCACTTCACATGAATGTCCATTTGCTAGTGTTGATCAAAATGACAAAGCTGAAAGATTCAGTTCACAGCCCAAACCTACATGACAGAACATTTCACTGGATTGAAAGTGCATGATAAAATCTACATGTCGGCCGTGGCATTGTAGAATATGGATTGACCATGCATATCAGGTACAGGGTTCTGTTCATTGGATACGCATGCATAGAACATTAGACAGGTGAAAAACTCAAGTGGTGTTAATCTGCGCATCTTACAATGTTATCTGGATAAGCTGCATACAGTAATGAACATTCTTTGATGGAAGATGCACATTACGCACAGAAGAAAAATGCCCTGGTTTACCCTTGCAGCTACTATAGAAAATGTACCAAGCAACTAGATTATCTTGCAGAACACAAGACAGTGTGGTGTGTCTTTTTCTTTGAATTACCTTCCCTTCTTCTCTTCTGCCCCTTTTCTCTTCCACTCTCACAAAAAAAAGGAAAACAGAAAAACATGAGTGCAACTCAAATGCGTGTCTAGATTGCACCAGATTTCACAATGAACATTGAGTAGTGAATGTTATTGACTGTGCCTGTCTGTCCATGTGTGTGTCACTGATGTTTTTGACTGACCATTGACTGACCATTGTGGCCATTCCTCTGCAGTGTGAAATGTCCTGAGGGTGTTCTTCGTGTGTAGAAGTGTACATCGTTTCCTGAAAGAGAATGACCTTTGAGTGCTTAAACAGAAATGTCTTTTGTGTGTGAAAAATTGTCCCTGTATGAGTGTAGA
>JADBJO010000935.1:432500-480000 GCA_016801955.1 Conus betulinus
AAGAATGAACATCTTTGAAATGTGTTTCCGAGGGTCAGATTATCAACATTTTTGTTAATGATTTATTATATATCACTTTTTGGTTGGTTGGTTTGTGATTGTGTGCATCAATATATGCATCATTGTTTTTTTCATTTTGAGAATAAATACAGTGTTTGTGTCGTTGAAGACTACATTACTTTAGAATGATATGAGGCTCGGGTTTTGTTTGTTGGTTTTTTACTTCTTTTCATGTCATCTTTTATATTTGCAACTTTCTTTTTTTTTTTTTTTTTTTTTTAAATCAGCATCTGATATTATTCAAACCGTGATAATGTTGAAAGTTTGCCGTTTTTAACCTTGTTGTTTTCTTCTGTGCTGGGGATATTTGTACGTCAAGTTACGGTATTCATTGTTCTGTTGCTTTGTTATGGTGTCGTCTGTGGGGGGGGGGTGGGGCAACAATTCTGCCTGTTTCCGTCTGTTCAGTTTCTTTCTCAGGGCTTTGAATGAGGCATGGAATGTGTCGTATTTCACCAGATCCACATGCCTCTGTGTGTGTGTGTGTGTGTGTGTGTGTGTGTGAGATTCACTGCACACAGTGTGTGTTGGCATGAACAACAGGTTATGTATCCCTATGAATTCAAGTGGTCAGCTGTAGATAATTCTTTGAAGCTGTGGTTGGGACTGTTGTGAATGAGAGTCTTGACTTAATATATTATTAGGATGATTGATTATTATTGATGTTGCACTGTCACCGAGTCTTTTATGAATGTGTGGTATCAACATCTTTTTTTTTTTTTTTTTTCTTTTTTTTTTTCATCTTTTATAATGAAGAAATGGTTTATTCTGTACAAAGGCTTCCCTTGTCATTCAAAAGCTCCTCGCATGATGTGTCAAATTCTGTGGTTTTAAGGTCCTGTTCTCATGTTGACCTGTTTCAATTGTTCCTTTCATTGTCATGCTTGTTGTGAGCTCACGATCAAGTCTCTGGAGTCTGCATGTTCCCTGGGATTTTCATGGGTGGGTGTGGTGGTCTCCTTAGTTCCCTGGGATTTTCATGGAATGGATGTGGTAGTCTTAGTTCCCAGGGATTTTCACAGGATGGATGTGTTGGTCTTCTTAGTTCCCTGGGATTTTTTCACAGAATGGATGTGGTGGTCTCCTTAGTTCCCTGGGATTTTCTTGGAATAGATGTGGTAGTCTCTGGGATTTCTTGGAATGGGTGATAATCTCCTTAGTTCCCTGGGATCTTCATGGAATGGATGTGGTAGTCTTAGTTCCCAGGGATTTTCACAGGATGGATGTGGTGGTCTTCTTAGTTCCCTGGGATTTTCACAGATGGATGTGGTCTCCTTAGTTCCCAGGGATTTTCACAGGATGGATGTGGTGGTCTCCTTAGTTCCTAGGGATTTTCACAGGATGGATGTGGTGGTCTCCTTAGTTCCCTGGGATTTTCACTGGGTGGATGTGATGTCTTTTTGGTTCCCAGGGATTTTTACTGGATGAATGTGATGTCTCCTTAGTTCCCAGGGATTTTCATCAGCACAGATTATCTTCCTCTGTCAACCCCAACCTGCTGCTGTCATGATACTGACAGTAAGGACGGTCCACTGGATGTTAAACACTGCCATCATCCTTGCAATTGTATGATTTTCCAGACGCCCTGATTTTGCTTGGGTTTAGCCGAATGAACATTAACAGTCTTATTCCTTATCATCCCAAACATTGTCCGCCCACACAAATGGAACTTTTGAGTAGGATTATTTAAGGAGATAGTTTAGGATTTGGGCCAAACTGCCAAGTATGCGGGTAGCAAGAGGAAAGGACCCAGCCTCGTTGTGGCTTGAGAGTAGGGGGATGTGGTAGGATTTGAAGCTGGATTGTTTCGATATCTGAGCTGTCAAACTGTACTATAACGAAGACTGAAATGGAGGCAGGAGACAGGACTGATGTCCAGAGGAGGCCACAGAACCAGTCCAGACAAGTAATGCGCCACTGTAGACAATGGCGAGGAGCTTCCACCATTCCTTGAAGCCCTGCTTCCAGTGGTGTTGCCAGTGTCTGAAGTCATCGCATAGACTTTGGTGGTGTATGGACCCGATCTTCTGTGGTCGATTTTTTTTTGTTGCGTCTGATCTTCCAGTTCTGTTTGCCAAAATGAATCCCCCAGTCTTCTTGAGGTCTTGATGGCTGCCCCAAAGCTGCATCTGCAGTTATGCGCCCTCTGGCCATGTTTGATGCCATTGAACATTGTGGGCTGGACAGTGTTGGAGGATGTGTTCTGGGGTCTAAAATCCAGTGCCACACTGACATTCGTCTGTGTGGGCAAATCGTAATTCAGCTGAGGTGGCTGAGCAGTGGGCAGTGGGGACCTGGTCAATGCAGGCATTGATCGGAGATGGCCCCAACAGTACATGGAACGTGCCACTTCATTGGCAAACTCCAAAAGAGAGATGGGGTTCCGATAGCTGATAAGTGGTCACAGCAATCTGTCCATCACTAACAGAATCATTTTAGGAAGGGTTATTCCCCCTTCCCACAGTTCACCCCCATTATCGCTTTTACCAGATCTTTGTTCTTTCACTGTGGACAGGGACATGTATGCAGTTTTTCCTCGTCATCTTTTTTCTCATGATGTGACCATGTTACCTGAATGTCATTGGAGTTGCTGTAGCAGGGAGACCATAACCATGCAAGAGTGCCAACGAGGGAATGTACCTTGTAATTTATTGGCGTGCAACAAGACCTTTCTTCTCAGCTCATTTCGTTCGTTTTGTTTTATCGACCTCACCAATGTGTTATACTGTTGTCAGTCTGTTCATGATGTGTCCACCCCAGCTGTTTTCCATCCATTCTCCACCTTCTGTTTTCTGGTGATAGGGTCACATTGTTAGGGAGTTCTTCAGGTTGGAAATGATGATTGGGGGGGGGATGGGGGGGGGGGGGGGGCCTACCTCAACCAGTACATGGCATGCCTGTGAGAAAAACACTAACACCACACACCCAGATGTGGGTGGCTTTGCGACTGTGATTTCCATAGTTGTTCACATAGTTACTGTGGGAGTGTTGGGACCTTTTCATTTCTGGAATAATAGAAACCTGGAGTACTGATTTATGAGAAAGGGAAAACCATAGAACAGACTCCCTGATAATGGTAAAGCTTGGTAGCAAAATGTGCGAAGTTGAAGGTGTTACTTTTTTTTTTTCTTCTTGTTTTGTTGTCATTATTCATTTGTTTTGTTCAGATGGAAAAACGAAGAAGCAGATGGAAACTGCAGTAATTTATTATTTTCATGATCAAATTAATGGTAGTCTTTGAAATAAACATTATCTTTTTTGGTGAACCAACTAATGGCATTCTTTAAATGTACTGACTGGTCTTCTAATGAATGGTAGTCTTAGTTAGTAAGTAAAGCACACACAAAAAAAAGAGTAACTTTAAGTGTTTTGGTACCACGGTCAGTTGTTCAGAAAAGGACTGGGACTAATCAGTGCCCTTTTTTTATTGTAAACATATTGAAAGTGTGTTATAAAGGAGAAAACGTATTTTTATCCTAGACATGATATATTGGAAGTATGATACAAATGAAGAAAAAAAAACCTGTAAAAATTCATGTTTAATGTCACAATATGATGACTGAAAACTAGCAAAATTGATTAATGATTTAGTAGGGTTGTTTTGCAGCATTTTAAAAGTCTTGAATAGTTTCTGGCAATTTTTTTTTTTTGAAACAAATGAGAACAAAAACAAGTGAATAAACAAACAAGAGCACACTCACATACACACACATAAAAAACATCTGTGTACAGTGGTATCAACTGGTAGAAGTGGAGAAAGGATGAAAAATCAGTTGGTGTTTTGTGACCAGGTCTGTGTTACTTGTCTTTGTGTGATGTGCCAAGTGGTTTCCTTGAATTCTTGTCATTATAAACCACACAGTAGTCGTCCACAGCCCAGGCAGCGTTGTAGGTGATTGTAGTTCACAGTTAATTAGAAGAAAAAGTGTAGTTGTCAGCCGAAAATATAGCTGTTTACACTGTATTGGAAACATCTGAGCTGACCGATCAGCTCGCAGTAGAGAACTTGTTGGCGTGGGTGGAGGAGGAGGGTTGAGGACCAGGAAAGCTGCCAGTGTTGGTGTTTAGAAGAAGTGGATGCTCTTTTTTTTTTCCCCGTGATTTAAACCATATTTTGTGTCCTAGAATCAATCAAAGAATGCACCTCACCTTCAGATTATGCGTATGCACAGAAACGTCATGGTATTTGGAAATCAGGTTACCAGCATGTACATTACATGCTGATACATCTCTAGCACTCTGTAGCCATGCCGTTTCTACCTGACATGCACAATTCTTTCTGCAGGACTGCCACAGAATGCAGAGTTTTTATTATATATATAAATATATATATCAGTTATCGGTCAGTGCTTCTCTTGCCATTCCATTAATTAAAACACAGGTGTTTCGAACTCCAATTTTTTTAGGAACAGAGAAAGAACAGGCTTGTGTGAGTATGTACACTTGCATTTAACATTTTGTTGTGTTTGTGTAGAAGTGATCTACTGTTATATGTTTGTCTTCGTTTCAGGAAGGTTTTTTGTGTTTCAGTTTATATCTGTTGGCTTTATGTGAAAGTAAGATTAATTAAATAATGAACCTTTCTTTTTGTTTGTTTAATTGGTGAAGTTCAGCTGAACCATTCAGCATGTTTTTGTGTACACGTAAATCTTTGAGAAAATATCCCTTCAAAGATTCTGTGATTCAGGAAGACTTTCACACTAACGGCATACAATTATTCCGACATGCAAGGAAAATAGAGAATTTTCTCTATTCAGGTACAAGCCTTCTGCCCCACCCCACCCCTTCCTATCGCCATTACCCTCACAGTCTCCATGCCTGCCATCTCTCCACCACTGTTAAAATCACCCATCTCCTGATACGCGTCGCCCTGCCTTTCTGCTTTTTCTTTTTCTTCCTTCCAACCATTTTTCGCAACTCTTCTCAATGAGCAGATGCACCACTTATTTTCTTGCGTTCAAAGACAACAAAGGTTGCAATTTTAAACATTGGGTGCTGTGTTAATTGAAATATCTGCATCAAATTTTGCGACTTGCCCTCGAGGCATACTTGATTATGCAAGCCCTTGATCAATTCAACAAAATGTGATGGTTAATATGAAGTGATGTTGTGTTTATTGTAAGGGTTTTTGTTCTGAAGAATATTGTATCCAAATATCTTCCCTTGTTTTCAACGGAGAACACTTATTTTCCTCTTTGCCTCCTCCTGTCTTCTGTAGGGTTTGCTACATATCTGTTTTAATCTGACTTTTGTTGCCAAATCCTGATTTTGCGAGACGGAGTGCATTTATTTAATCATATCATGTCATGCCTGTTTTCCTGCTCCCCGTCTCCTCCACTGTGTTTTGGGCTAGTTCGTCTCTTGATTTGACCGATCAAAGATGCAGCACAAGTAGCAGTGGTGTGTTTTGTTGGATACCAATGACTAGATCTGAATTATTTTACGTTATGCATATCACTGTGTGCAGAGCACCCTTTGGATCATTTCGTTTCTGTTCTGGCAGATCTTGTTGAATAAAATAGATGTACCGTAACATGATATGACATGTTTCTCCTATGATGTTTGTCCAGGTGTGCTTGCACACATGCGCGGTGTGTATGCATATGTGTTCAAAGGCTTGATTTCCATCCTGAGCCTGAAAAGTGACACCACTACATCAAGCACCAGGAAACCATCATTCTCTCACATCAACCCAGCAAAACTGTGTGTCCAGACCTGGGCCAGGGAAAAATGTTCTCTCCAGCTTTTCAAACTCTAGCTCGATGTTGGGGTGGCACTTTTCAGCCTCAGGTTTGAATCTGGATTATGAAAAATCTGAACATCGCCTTTGGAGTTGCTGACAGCTGACAAGCCATTGTCAACATGATCCTTTTAAATGCTTAATTTTTCTCAACTTTCCCAGGATATGCCACATACAGTGAAACATCTATGGACCTGCATGCAGTGAAAAGCGATTTCCATTCAAATCGGTCAAACCCCGTTTGGCATCATCAGGATCATCTTCCCTCGCGCGATTTCCACTCTGCACATCATGTGAGCAAATGAGGCCTTGACAGTGTCAGGAAATCTAGTGAGAGAGACGAGATATTTCAGCGCCAAGTCGAGTGCAAACAGGAAGTGTTTTGACTCGGCTAAATGAAGATGAGGAATGAAAAACTAATTTGGATAAGGTGTCTTATTGGTAAGGGTTTTTTTTGTTTTTGTTTTTTTTTTAATTTTTTTGCTGGCTCATATTTTGAGCCCATCTCATTCCAGTGTGGCAAGGCTATCGAAACGGGTCATCACGACAGCAGAACATGAAGCGTTTGAGAATGTGAGACTTTTTTTTTTTAATGCTGATTTAGGTTTACACACTGGATATTGAAACACAAGAACTTTTTTCCTTAGAATAACTATTTCATCTTTGTTCTTTTTTTTTTTTTTTTTTTTTTTTTTTAAGAGAGTTGGCGCTCTGTTTTTGTCGCATGTATATTCATTCAACAGCTTGAATCAGATACCTTTTCTGCACAAAAATGGGTTTTACAACTATCCATTATCATGCAATGCTCTTGATCATTAAGCGGTTTCTTGAGATCACAAAAAAAAAATACATATGCAACACATAAAAGACATCAAACAGAGTTTCAGAAAGTTTAATTTCAATATTTAAAATCACACAATAAAACCTTGTTTTTGGACTGGGTGAGCTGCCAGGCTCGTGTTCATTGTTGACCACACGGGCACTGGCACTGGCAGGTCACTTTGCTAATAACCCAAAACATGACTCCCATCCCTCTGGAAGAGACAGAAGAAAACAGAGAGGTGGACATTCTCTCTCTCTCTCTTTCTGACACACACACACACACACACACACACAAAGGAGCAGTCATACTGTTGAGCCACTTCCCCAATCTGTAAACATTGACTGAAAAAGAAAGTTGCGTTTCCTAGAAGGAAAGCAAACAAAAAAAAACAAAACAAAAAAAAAAAAAAAAAAAAAAGAAGAAAAAAAGAAAACCACCTCGGATCAACACAAGACAATGCTTACAGAAGAAACATGAACTGATGCCTGCCAACCCAGCAACACTGCTCCCACTGTTTCTCACCGTCCTCGTCCCCATGCCTCCACCCTCACAGCACACAGACATCACGGACAGGAAGGGTCACACTGAGGAAAGGGAGTGGGAGAGGTGGGGCTATCTGTTGCAGGCTGCTACTGCGCCTGCTGATCCCTCAGGGAGGAAAACAGCCCCAAATCCAACAAGAGGTGAGCAAGAGAGACCCCCCCCCCCCCCCCCAACATTAGCAGAACCACAGTAATCAAGTTGGGGTAGTAGGACTCAGCAAAGTGGTGGTGCGTTAGAGAAAGAAGGGCTGAGGATGGTGTGAAGAATAAACAATGGGTAGAGTTTGGGGGGGGGAGAGACACAAAAGCTTATAAAAAAAAAAAAAAAAAAAAAAAAGGGGGGGGGGGGGACCGGGGGAGGAGGGGAGGAAAATACTTTGGAGGCAAATGCTTTTTCCATGTCCATTTTGCCCCTGTATGATATTCACTTTCACTTTCCGTACTTCATTCCTCATGAACTGCTGAACTCTTAAAACATGTGCCTCCACCTGCTTTTCTTCAGTCCCATTGAAAGTATTCCTTTACTGCTTTTTCACAAAAATGTCGATCAGGTTTCCCTTCACTTTCTGTTTTAATCAAACGACCGATCAGATGACCTCTTTATTTATGATGCAATTAATGGCAATGTATTATTCAAACACATTTTCTTTTCAACATCAAGCCCTGAAAGACAAAAGTTTGTCTTGTGTTTATTAAAATGACATTCTCTTCTAACAAAACAAGTCGAATAAAGAGAGTAAGCTGCTTAAACTCTGTTCTTAATTTCTCTTCTTTTTATTAATTCTCATTAATACATGTATCAAGCTAAATGATACACTGAATTCTGTTAAAGTTCCACACATATGGTTACGAATCAACAGCTCATTTCACCTGTCTGATGTCTGTCCCATTCACCAAGAATGGAACGACTCTTGTTTCCAAACCATACCTGATCTCTAAAGACAGACAGACAAACTGTCTGACAGACTTCTTCCTCACTGTTCCTCTCCAGGATGTCCACCTGCTGAAGGCTCTACCATGGCAACCAAGGACAGGTGAGAACAGTATTCACTAGTGCAAGCCATGCAGGCGGTCATGCCTTCTCTAAATTTCTTTTAAAAAAAAAATTACTTTTTTAAACAACTTGCACCCACTCCTGTTTCTTAAACTCCACTTACTAATAACGCGCCCAATCCAACCAAGTCTTTCATTCGAAAAGGTCATTCAGTGACCTTGACCTAATTATAGGTCATGTAGCGGGGAGTGGCACTGAACTTGGCATAGGCCTTGATGACCTTGTTGACGGCGTCCAGGAAATCTTTCTCCGTCGCCATCTTCCGTCGGGCGCGGATGGCAAACATTCCTGCTTCTGTGCACACACTGCGAATCTCAGCTCCTGTGGAAAAAAGGTAAGTCACAGGGATGAATACATATTCTCTTTCTGATTTTTTTTTTTTCTTCTTCTTCTTCTCCTCTTTAAGTACAAGCAAGCTGTTGATAAAGAATCCGTCTCACAAAACCAAAACATAGACATGAAAAGGATGTACAGTCTTGAATACATATGAATTAGTCTCTCTCTTTTTTCCCCTCCGCTAAAACCCTAGGGATCACCATTAGTCAGATATTTGCAAACGCGCGCCATTTCTTTATCTCTCCTCCATGGCAGTTCTCTTGGGCAGTTTCATCTAAATAACACCACTGAGCATGTGTTTTGCTCTTGGGTCATCCATGGCAAGTGAAGGACGCAAGATTTCCTACACACATGCATTCACAGAGACTTTGGTTTGAGGTCTCTTCCAAAGGTGGAAGGGGATGGGGGTGGGATGGAGTCTGCACATTTGTCAACTCCTAAGAGGAAATTTCTTTCACCCCTGCAGTCGTGAAGAAGGGGGGGGGGGGGGAGGGGGGAGCAAACATTTTTTTTCCCTGTGAAAATGAAGATGAGAAGTGCACTTATCACCAGATAACAGCAGTATAGCTAGCATAACACCAGCTGTAATCTGAGAAGAAAAATCAAAAAAGTTTCCAGCACAAAGACAGGCACAGGGATCACAAAGACACTAAACTGACCCTCATGTAAAGAAACAAAACAGAAAGAGAACAGATGTCAAAGCGGTTTCTACCAACCCCACACCATGCTCAAACAATACACAGACCTGTGCTGTTCGGACACAGACGAGCCAGCAACTCATATCGGATGTCCTTCTCCACGCTCATGGAACGCGCATGGATCTTGAAAATATGGGCACGACCCTGCCAACACCACAGATAACACTCATTCAGACTCCAGCTTCTAGTCATATGCAAGCACATGCAATGTCTCACACGGACAACACTCATTCATACTCGTGCGTATAGGCATAAGCTAGCACATGCAATGTCTCACACAGACAACACTCGCTCAGATTCCTGTGTCAAGGCATGAGCAAACACACACAATGTCTCACGCTCTGGCAAAACCAAACCAGTATGTCTTTACTTGAATAGTTTTCCCCTTTTTTTTTCATGATCCTGTGTAGATCTTTTTCATGATCCTGTGTAGATCTACCATTTACAGGAGTTTAATCATTCACCAATGTCCCAAATCATTATCAGATAACCGCCTCAAACCAAATTCTTAAACTCAAAGCATTTCCAGCAGATACCTGCCTGATCTATACCAGAGTGTAGTGCCATAACACACACACACACACACACACACACACACACACACACAGTCACACACACACTGCCCCAAGTCTTTCATGTCAATGTGGATCAATAGAGTGTGAACAGCCTCCTAAATAAATTGCCTTTTCAATGCCCCCATCACTGTCACCTTTTGAACAAACACCTTAGCTGCCAATCTTTTGGAGTCCAAATTCTGGAACCAGCAGCAGATGAGGGACATACAGTGGCTTTGAACTGAAAGCCAGACGACTCCCAGAACTACATACCTTAAAACTGATATCATGCACTTTTCAACACAAACTGAGTGTATTTTTAACGAAGACTGTGTACAAATTTTCCACATTTCTATAAAAGTGTGGGGCAGTGAAGAGACGTATGTGTTTCAATCTTTAAGAATTTGTGTACAGGGGAGAGAAAGAGGGGCTTTTTAGTTTGTCATCACATGAAGCAGCAGAAGGTGAAGGGATATCTGATCTGATGGCCTACAACTACAGTAAAAAAAAAAATTCTACCAACATAAATTACCTTCAAACACGATTTCATCAGCACATTTTGGCACACATTCATACCCTCTCACTTCCCCTCTGTTCCTGCACCCTCTCCCCTTCTTTTTTTTTTTTTCTTTTTTTTGGGGGGGGGTGGGGGGATATTTCAGGACTAGTAATCACTATTTTTTCTATGTATTGGCCCATAGTTGAAAAATAGACACAGGCAGATGCAATTTTGCATGCGGAAGTTTGGGACGGTTGTCACTCTCTTTGTTCAAAGCACACCGGGACACCACTATGGTTAATCTCTGCACCTACAATTGCTGCTCCAGAACTTCATCTCTCGATGCCTTTGTTTTCACCTATTGTATTTTGATGTGTCCTATTCATAGTGTTTTTTGCCAAACATAAATACAAAATGCTATGAAACAATATGGGTAAATAGATCCGGGACTCACCATGGCTTTCCATAGCCCATTACTTTGAATCAATTCTACAAAATTTTATATCTTAAAGAAAAAAAAAATCTTAACATTGCAAAGTTTAAACAGGGTGAAATTCTGGTTTGTTTGTTTTTTTTTTTTTTTCACCAAATTTAGAACTGGAGAACTTATTTTCAAAATGGGGAAAACCCTGAAAAATGTTATGATCAAGGCAATGAAAGTTTGCAGTTTTCAGTCTTGCTTGTTTAAATTATATATGTATGTGTGTATGTATGTATGTATGTTTATGGATGTGTAGAGAGAGACAGAGAGAGAGAATCTTCTAAATAAAAGAAGTTTAACGGGTTGCTACTGATCTCCACTCCTGAACACCAGTGTTGAATTTCAAAAAGTATTCCAAACAACCTCTTCAGCTCCATTGCTCATTTGGTTTCTGGCAAAATTTTCAGATATAAATGTGTGTGTGTGTGTGTGTGTGTACCCCAAACACTGCTTATTGCTTTACAGTAATGTTAAAAGCCATGTTGTCTTCATTGTTTATGCTTTATTTGCTCTCTCTCTTGAAAGTTCAAATACATTGTTTACTGCCTTGATCACAGGTTTTTGTGCCTCTGGGTGCATGTGTTCTTGGTCATTTCTTTTCACTCCAATCAAACAAAAATTAAAACTTTTTTTCAACAAAGGAGACTGAACATTCAACAAGTGTAATTCAATAAGGGGGAAAGAGGCAGGGCAGGGGAAACCAAAGCAACATTCACAACATCCACCCAACACACGACAGCGGCAAGCTGACCTCCAGGTCGGGCAGGCCAAACTCAATCTTTCTGTCGAGACGTCCAGGTCTCATGAGGGCAGGGTCCAGGGTGTCCGGGCGGTTGGTGGCCATCAACACCTTGATGTTGCCACGAGGATCGAACCCGTCCAGCTGGTTGATGAGCTCCAGCATGGTCCGCTGGACTTCATTGTCACCCCCTGCGCCATCGTCAAACCTGGCACCTGAAAGGGAGAGAGAGGACACCAGGTCATCAATACTAGCCTTTTCTCACCCATGTAATCCAAGGATTTTCATATACTTGGGAATATTTCTAGTTGTGATCAATCGTTCTTCTTCATCGTGAATGTTCAATGTATCAGCGCCAACTCTGAGCAAACTCACAAGCACATCAGCAAACTGGATGTATTTGACAACAAACAAGTAGGGTAACTCTTGCTCCCACAAGAAAACAAATACACACCCATAACTCCAAAGGAATGCTGCTTACGACACTGAATCACCTAGCAGATATGACAGCATGGAGCACAAAGAACAAACAAGGAAACATTATGGACATATTAGTCTGAGTGAAAGGACAGGTAAGATTTTGTGAGAGCCTGCTCAACTGATTCCAGCCCCCTACCCTCCGATACATAGTTCTGCCTCAGGCAGCAGCTAAATCACCCTAACAGGCTGAGATGGTCGAGTGGTTAGAACACTGGACTCTTACCACTGTAGCTGAAGCATGCAGCTGCTGTTCCATTCTTATTTTCTGCTCTCACAGGTCAACACAGGGGCAGACCTGCTAGGTGGTGATCTCCCTTCATCACTCTTATCTTTAGGAAGATCAGATTTATACATGTCAGATCCCTGAACTACAATGTATTATTAACCCTTTTAGCCATTACATAATAACTGGCTGAGTAACCTGACCAGCCTGCCATAGTCTGTTCTGCTGGAAGATCCCAGCTGCCTCACTGAACCTGCCACAACTATGGATCATCATCATCAAGAAGAGCGCAGTTTCACACAGCTGCACAAATACCTGATTTTTTAAATGAGATATTAAATTTTCCTTCTCGAATTTTTCTTCTGTAATGAGAATTTAAATTTTTCTTCCTGATGAATAATCCAGAGACCTATGGTTTAAGGAAAAATGGGATTAAACAGACCATTTGTTATTTCAACACTTCATATCCCAAGAAGCTGTATTACTGCATTTGTAATCAACACAACACATTTGTTTTTGGTGTAGTTTGTTTCTTTTCAATTATAGTGTACAAAAAGATTTTTTTGTTTTTTATACAAAAAGGCACACATAAGGCATCTTAAGTGAACGAGACATGTCTGTCAATAAAATGTTGAGATGCCGATAGCTTCACACTTGCATGCAATCATTGCACACTTTTGGTTGCATAAAAAAAACAACCTGTTGACAAAATCTGTAGAAACAGAAATTGAGCTTTGAACAGCTGGGTGTAGTCACAAAAGATTCAAAGTCACAGATCCACAGACATTATCATGAGCAGCTACAAGCCTGTGTGTTCATGGTCATGAGTGTATGTGTGATTCATATGTACTGAAAATTAGCATAGCAGAAATGTTGCATGACCGCATCCTGTTTATATGCACACTATTATTCTCTAGTCTTTCTGCACCATTAGAATTTCTCAGTACTGTGGTGATAAGGTTTTTATATTCATATCTGTATTCTGATATTTTAAAAAAAAGAAGCCATCAAACACTGCCATTTGTAATCTCTCATCTTTCACCACCATCAGCCCTGTTTCTAACTCTATTCTCCCTTAATATCCCTGCCACTTGCAAAAAAAAAAGTCTCAAAATATTACTGAACCTAGAAAGCAATCATACCTCCGACAGCGTCGATTTCATCGAAGAAGATGATGCATGCCTTTTTGGAACGCGCCATTTCAAACAACTCTCGCACCATCCTTGCTCCCTGTGTCGGAAACAGACATCAATCATGTGTCACTGGATGATTTTCTTTTTTTTAGCGAGCACTTCACTGAACTATTGTACTTAATACAGCTGAATGCTCATATGAAAGACAGATTTTTCGGGGACTTATCAGACAGAGCCAGTAGCTCATGTGGGTTGTTCTAGTGTTCTGTTCATTAAACTTGATGCAACACGTGAAAAGTACAATGTACAGAAATATCTGGACAGTGGTTGATCAGTATATACCAATGCTATGTCAACATTACTGCAAAAGAAACAGAAATACAATCATTTAAGGGAAATATACTGAAAGGCAATAAGAAATATGCAGAAAAAAAAGAAACAGAAAATTACTGCAGCTGCATCAGGCAGACAGACAAACACAATTGCAAAAAAAAAAAAAAGTACAGAAAGTGCACTACCATCATTACAAAGAGTACTAGCATCATTACAAACTGTTTCCCTTTACACAGTAATCTGACTGTTTAATACAATCACTGGAGAACCCTTCCAGGACAACACTAAGCTAACAGATGATCAGGACATAAATCATGATATCACTAACTGTCTCTCTTCATGCATGAACGACGACTGACTATGACCAGCAGAGCCTCCAAGTGCTGGTGTGGTCACACCATTAATGCAAGAAATGACAGGTGGTCATTTCACCAGAAACACCCATGGCACACACATCAGTCAGCCACATTGTCAGACCACTGGCAACATCCATTACACCTGGAAGTTGCAGAGCTCTACAAACTGAAAAACCATTCAAATGGAAGCTCACTAGATGGTCTGTTTTGACTGGTTGTCTATGATCTAACAGCCAGTCTGCACTGACTTTACTGGTAAAGAAAAAGTGTCACACAAATCATCTCAATATGCCTCAGAAAAAGTACCAGCAAAGCTGATTTAAATCAAATTGATCTTTTCAATGAAGGAAGCTGCTAAGGATGCATGCATAATAATGGCTTTTAATTATTTGATGTAGGTACGCATGTTGCATATTTTGACCAAAGCGGCTTGGGATACCTATCAGTCAGAAAAGATAAAGTCAAGACTCCATGGGGCCACAAATTAGTTCTTCAAATCTGCAAAACTAAATATTCCCACAGAAAAAAGCAGACTTCTTTTCTACTCAATATCAATGTCACTTTCAGCAAAGGATGAGTACAGCTCGCATCCCCCACTCCCATCCCCCATCCTTTGTGAGACAATTCAAACTGACTACTATCTTCAACACTGACCCTCCTTTTTCACCAGCAAGGGGTCATTTGATCCCCTGATAAATCAACATAGTCCACAGCATTGAATCAGCTAAGACAAGGTCAAAGTACATTGAGGCAACAGACAATACAATCCATGAAACACCTGGTAACTGGTCCAGTAGCACAGACAAATGACCACCTCTAGTATTTCTTCTAAACAGAGTCTACAGAGGGGGGAGAAAATCCTGACCAGGAGGTGGAAACCAAGACACAATTATTCCAGACAAACAAGCGTTTAAAGTGTTCACTGACAGGGCCTTTACAGACAGGTTTCAGGGTACTGGTAGCATCCCAAACACTCTCTTTTATCTACAGGGCCTTCACAGACCAGGTTTCAGGGAACTGGTAGCTTCACCACACACTCTCCTTTAAAACGGTTCTCTGACCTCTCCCACGTATTTCTGGACCAACTCCGACCCAATGACACGGATGAAACAGGCATCGGTGCGGTTGGCCACGGCTCGAGCACACAGCGTTTTGCCAGTTCCGGGGGGGACCGAACAGCAACACACCTTTCGGTGGCTCAATGCCCAGGTTAACAAACCGTTCAGGCTGAAAAGAAAAAAAAGCAGAAACAGGTGAAAAATCAATCTGAGGGCATGTCTTCATTCTGTAGTTTATTATCTTTTAAAACCATTCAGTGCTGAAATGAAATACAGAAACAGGTAAAATGTCACTCTGAGGGCAAGTCTTCATTCTTCAGTTTAACATTTTTTCACTCAAAACAGTGATGGATAAGAGTTGCATGTACATATGCGTGAGTACAAGAAAGGAAAAGATACACCCAAAGGTGCAGGTGGGACCCAGAGAAGATATAATGAAAGTCATAATTAGACAAAACTTTTTAAACATTAAAAAAAGTTAAAACCTCAGCAATTTCAAACAACATTCCAAAACTGAATAGAAATTTTAGAACACACACCTTTCACATTTGTTCCTTTTTCTCATGATTATGAGATATAATGAAAAGAATTGCAGAAAATTACAACTAGCACCCACAAAACATCTGTTTCAAAATTCTGAGAGTAAACTCCCTTTGAAATACAGTATAACTTGTATGCTGTTGGTCATTTTGTATAAGTCTGTTAAATTTCTTCAAATTAGACCAGAGCAGTCTGTCACAGTAACGAACAGATCTAATTTCTTTAAAATAAGACCAAAGCAGTCTGTCACTGTGACAAACAGATTCTTTTTTTCTTTTTTTTTTTTAATATCACCATGGAATACCAGGCACCTTGCAGGTGCCCCCAGTGACCACTCACATGCAGGAGAGGGGTCTCCACCACCTCCCTAAGTTTCTCAATCTGTTCCTTGCAGCCACCGACGTCGCTGTAGGTCACGTCCGGCTTTTCTTCCACCTGCATCATGGTCACTGTTGGGTCAATCTTGGGTGGCAGGGGTATATGGATCTGGTACTTGTTGCGGTCAACGCTGAAACACACCAACATGCCCTCCTCTTGCTGACATCATATTTTATTAGGAACACTGTTATGGATGTAACTACCCATTTCGTTTTGGATCAAATCATTCAGTTTGATTTTGCAGTTTTCAATGGTTAGCTCAAGCAAGATATCACAAAAAAGAAGTTATGTTAATGTTGCGTTTCACTGACAGACAGAGAGAGAAAGAGAGAGACAGAACAAAAGGGGCAGGGATGGAGAAAATATAAACTAGAAAAAAAAACAAAGCTATGTTACACATACATCACCAGTAATTCAATAAACTGTAGAGAACTTTGGAGAGTGTCTTTCCATTTATTTGCTGTCTTAAAAATACACTCACTGGTAGATCAAACAACAACAGTAGAAATGTACCTCACCAAGATTTTACAAATATCATAATGCCATAGAGTAAGTAATGGACAGAAACCCACAGCAAGTGAAATTTGGGAAACAGAAATGACCAGTGCTCTCCACACGGCATCCCCAGTCATATGTGTAGATGTACTGTAGAGTTTGTCATCAGACCCCCCCCCCCCAAGAGATACTTCACAAACTGGAAGGTCTCTTAAAACTTTTGTCTCTCTCAGTTTAAACTTGCCAGAAATTTGAAACAATTGTTAGTAATTCCAGCAAAGATCTTCTGAAAGCAGAATTCTATTTCAAAGACTTGTGCGTACTTTTGGAACATTTTCCTCCTTGTTGATATGGATCAGCCTCCCAATAAAACACTTCTCCCTCTAAATGTTTTTGGTCGACTGAACTGCCTGTTTGCCTTGCCTCTGCTTGCTCATTACTGATCTGCCCACTGAGGGGTCAGTCAATGTTTGGTTACCATTCCAGATAGAATTGATGGAAGGATACTGAAAATTGTCTCATCTGCTATTGCTGATACACTCACCTACATTTACAACTTGTGCATTGATAAAAACCAGTTTCCTCTTATATTCAAACAAGCCAAAGTCATACCTTTGTACAAAAATGGTGATTCTACCAATCCGTCTAACTATAG
This sequence comes from Conus betulinus, assembly GCA_016801955.1. Classification (NCBI taxonomy): domain Eukaryota; kingdom Metazoa; phylum Mollusca; class Gastropoda; order Neogastropoda; family Conidae; genus Conus; species Conus betulinus. Next base: position 449,678 of record JADBJO010000935.1, read on the forward strand.
ACCTATTTCAATATTACCCATTTGTCAAAACCACTTGAAAGACATATTCAAAGACAATTATATTCTCACTTTAAGCATTATGATTTGATTCATGAAAATCAGTCAGGCTTTAGAGAAAATCACTCCTGCCATACGTCTCTTATACAGCTTACTGATTATTGCCTGTCAAATATAAATAATAACGAATTTACTGGAATCCTTTTTGTCGACTTTGCTACTTTGCTAAAGCCTTTGATGTTTATAAACCATTCCCTTCTCATGAAAAAACTTGCTCACTATAAGCTATCGAACCAGGCCATAGACTTCATTAGATCTTTTCTTACTGATCGTCAACAACTTGTTGAAATTTGTAGCAGACGGTCAGAATTACTCAATTTGGAATTTGGCGTTCCACAGGGATCAGTATTAGGACCTCTCCTATTCTCTATTTACATAAATGATTTGCCTTTATACATAGACTGTGATTGTGAAATGTTTGCTGATGACACTTCATTACAGTTTAGCAGTGATAATCCTATGATGCTAGTAAATAACCTTCAGAACAACATCGACAGATTGATTTAAATGGACAGAAATTAACCACATGTCCCTGAATGCAAATAAAACGAAATGTATGTATGTGACTACACGGCAAAAAAGGCAGAAAATGAGGTCCCCGTTCACAGCGCTATATGTCAATGACCAAAGGATTGAGGAGGTAACATCATAAAGTACTAGGGGCTATCATTGAAAATGATTTAACGTGGTACGACCATATTACTGACCTTGGTAAACGTCTTTCAAAAAAAGGATTTATCAATTATCAAAAATAAAAACATTTCTGAATCTCCAGTCAAGGAAATTATTTTTTCATGCACATATTTTATCTCTCATTGATTATGCGTCTACGTTATGGGATAATTCTAGTGAAACAAATTTGAAACAAATCATCGTTTACATAAGAGAGCTATAAGTTGGTGCAATTAAAATCTAATTCCTTGACAGGTGATGACTATAAAAAGTTAGATATTCTTCCATTCAAAAGAGAGACTCTTTTTCAATAAATGTTTATGCATGTATAAAGTAGTTAGGGAATAGCTCCAAAAAAATTATCCGAAACTTTGCAAATAATGAAAATAGACATGTTCACAAACTTTCGTTTCCTAGACCCCGTAACAATCTTTACAAATCTAGCTTCATATATTCTGGAGGAACGGCATGGAACAATTTATCTTCTTCTTTAAAAGCATGTCCTTCTAAACCACTGTTTAAAAAAAAGCACTGAAAAAATATTTGATGGACAAATCATAAAGTATTTATGATTATTTATATTGTTGCAGATTCTCTCTCTCTCTCTCTCTCTCTCTCTCCTCTCTCTCTCTCTCTGCCTCTCTCTCTCTCTCTCTCTCTCTCTCTGTCTGTCTGTCTGTCTGTCTCTGTCTCTCTCTCTCTCTCTCTCTCTCTATCTATCTCTCTCTCTCTCTCTATCTCTCTCTCTCTCTGTCTCTCTCTCTTCTCTCTGACTGTCTGTCTGTCTGTTGGATTCTTTGTCAATGCTATCTGTCGCTCTGCCTATCTGTCTGTCTGTCTGTCTGTCCTGTCTCTCTCTCTCTCTCTCCTCTCTCTCTCTCTCTCTCTCTCTCTCTCTCTCTCCCTCTCAAATGTCTTTATTGCCATGCCTGATATGTTGTCCATTGTCCGTCAAAATATTGATTAATGGTGTTAATTGTTTCATTGTTTTCATTCATTGTATATTTCTGATTTCTACATTTGCATTGCTTCGCGTTTCTGTTTTTTCACTATTTTGATTGATATTTATGCTTTTTTGTGAGGGCAGGATGAAAAAAAAGCTGTAAAGCTTATTCTTTAACCCTCAATAAAGATAATTTTGACTTGACTTGACTTGACTTGACCAGTTGTTTGGGAAGAGTTCTGTACCGAGATGTGAGATTTCCACCAGGTGGTTTCAATTCCTGTAACTGCCACTTGCAATACCTCCATGATGAATGGGAATTCATTTAGTTCTTCACCTTAACACTGAGAGTGACTGAGAACAGTAAGTGACAGGGAATGACAGAGGGCATTTAACATGACTGTGGACGACAAAGTGGCCCCGGTGAATGTAACTGAAATGAATTCAGATAATGAAGAGGATGATCTAAGTGACGAAAAGACAGCAAGCCAGAATGGATATGGTGAATAACTGCAACACAGTTGGGTAACCACAATCGTCAGTAAGTAACATCAGTAACACACAGAAACATCAACATCACATCAAACCACATCAGCAACACACACAAACATCATATCAAACCACATCAGCAACACACAGAACCATCACATCAAACCACACCAGCAACACACAGAAACATCACATCAAACCACATCAGCAACACACAGAAACATCACATCAAACCACATCAGCAACACACACAAACATCACATCAAACCACGTCAGCAACACACAGAAACATCACATCAAACCACATCAGCAACACACAGAAACATCACATCAAACCACATCAGCAACACACACAAACATATCAAACCACATCAGCAAAACACACAAACATCACATAAAACCACATCAGCAACACACACAGAACATCACATCAAACCACATCAGCAACACACAGAAACATTACATCAAACCACACCAGCAACACTCAGAAACATCTCATCAAACAACACCAGCAACACACAGAAACATCACATCAAACCACACCAGCAACACACAGAGAACATCACATCAAACCATGTCAGCAACACACAGCAACATCATACCAAACCATCAACAACACACAGAGAAACATCATGTCAAACCATGTCAGCAACATACAGAAACATCACATCAAACCACATCAGCAACATACAGAAAACATCACATTAAACCACATCAGCAACACACAGAAACATCACATCAAACCACATCAACAACACACAGAAACATCACATCAAACCACGTAAGCAACACACAATAACATCACATCAAACTACATCAGCAACATACAGAAGGCAGCTTGGTACATTTTGCTGGGAAACAAAAAGAAACTTGGTAATTATCAGGTTTTCAGACCATTTGGGGGGAACCTTGAAGGTCATTATTGACAGAATCCCATCTCGTATCAACTTCCATGAGCATCCTGATGAAACATCAAATCTCAACTACAATGAACGGTGAAATCTATGCCCTCCCGTGTCTGTCCTCCTCAAACAGACAGAACGGAGCAGGAAGGGACACAGCAACTTGCTCACCCGACACGCATGCCTTCCTCAATGTCTGTGGGGGCCACCTGATCTCCCAGGTCCACCACAAACTTGGCAAACTGTTTGACGTTGATGATGTACTTGGCGTCATCGGAATCCGCGTTGATGATCTTTGTGCAGCGGGCCACCTGAAGGGGCTGCTCGCCTGTAGAGCACACACACACACAGGGAACACTGTCACTGGCATCACCATGGAAACAGCAATAGAATGAAACTGTAGCATTAACCGATTATCGTGTACATTTTTTGGTTCATTATTTCGGTTACCTGTGTGTGTGCCCACTGATGGGGCTGCTTGCCTGCAGAGCTCACGCAGGGAACACTGTCATTCACATTACCATGAAACACCTCTAGAATGGAATCCTACCATGGAAAAATCCTACAGAATGGAACCCTACTATGGTTTAACATATACAGTGGAACCCTAACATGGTTTAACATATAGAATGGAACCCTGCCATGGGAAAAACCTTTAGAATGGAACCTTACTTTGCAAAAATTTTTTAGAATGGAAACCCTACTTGGAAAAACCTTTAGAATGGAACTCTACTATGTAAAAAAAAAATTTAGAATGGAACCCTACAATGGAAAAAAACCTTTAGCATGGAACCTACTATCGAAAAACCTTTAGAACAGAACCCTACCATGGAAACACACTTAGAATGGAACCGCACCGTTAACTGATTACCGTGCACATTTTGCTTTGTATTTCTGTTGCATGTGTGCGTGTTCATTGTAAACTTGAACAGTGACCTTTTTTCACTATTGAAATACTGAGATTATAAAGACTCTTTCTTCACAGACATGGTCAAATACAGCACCCCATCATTACTTCATCATGTCCAAGGTCTGAGGTGATAATGAAATATAAGAAAAGAATGCCGACACTTTCAAAGCTCCTTGGTGAGTAGGATGGGTCAGACGCTATTCATTTTTGTTTTTCTTCCATCCTTCCTTCCCATCCACATTATAAACCAAACTGATACTCCACCCCACTGTTGTCCCTGTCTCTTCTAGTCAACAGATGTTTCTACTCACAGTTAACAAACCAACACAGTGTGTGATAAGAATCTTTTCAAGAGGCACATTACAGCATCAGAAAGATGCCGAATCCAGTCCCCTGAGAGGGACCACCACTCACTCTGAAGTGTCTGCTTGTCAGCAGCCAGATCCCACAATGCTGGAGGAGCCAGCCCTGTGTCCGACTCCTTGATTCCTGCACAGACACAACACACAATGAACATCGCTCAATCTGAATGTCTTCGCTATAAGGAGATCTCAAGTTTCACCTGACTCTAGACATAACAATTAACAGAAGCCTGCTAGTTAAAAAAGATGCTCAGTTTTTACCTAGCTCTTTAATTACAATGATAGAAGTCTGGTGGTTAGAAATAACCTGTGTTTCAGCTGATGCTTGAAGAACAACAGTAGTCTGATCAAGAAGGTTCTGTACTTTACCATGGCTCTTCGCTAACAGTAGTCTCATTTCGTTTCAAAGCAATGTGACTGAAGGCGGCAATTGAAGCAAATTTTAAAAAGAGAAGTTACTGGTTCCACCGCACAAACTACAAAAACAGATTACAGGACAAAACATAATGCATTTCAACCTCTAAGGTCTTCTTCAGGCAAAAAACAAACAATTATGGACAATGAAGAGACAAAGAACGAACGATCACTTATCTTCTCATATTCGGCGCGCAAAATGAGTGTTAATGAAAACCCAAACACATGAACAATCTCCCATGGCCCTACAAATTCCTGGCTGACAACATTAACAACCTCCTATGGCCCTGAAAATTCATGGCTGACAACAACATTAAGAACTTCCCACGAAGGACAACCAGTCACAATATCTTCTCATATTCAGCAAAAAATGGGTGTTGAATGAAAACTAACTTTGATCCAAAAGTCTCATTGTTAAGGAAAACTAACATCATACACGCTACTTCAGTTAAAATAGTCTCATTGTTAAGCAGAACCAACATTATGCTGGGCACTCATTTAAGAGAACCAACATTATACATGGCACAAGGCACCTGAACAACTATAAAAATCAACAGTAGTTTCACAGTTTTCAAGCGAAGGAGAACTACAATCTAACTGGCTCTTCAATTACAGTACTAGTCTGATTTTAAGAATCTGAAATTTTCAAACTGGCTCCTTAAAAAACAACAATGAATTCTGCCAATCTTTTTAAACAGCACTGGTATCAATACAGATCTGTGCTAAAGCACTACATTTACCACACACACAACAGTCTCACTTTGTTAACTGTCACCCCACGTGAACAGTCTATACACATACTACCCTCACATATGCATGTACCTGCATGTGCGCACATGCGCAGGCACACACACACACACACACACACACACACACACACACAACAGTGGAAGTGATACTGACCATGTCAACTAGACACTCAAGCCTGACCAGCGCAAAACCTTGTCACCTTGCCATTAATACTCTACCATGTCAACCATGCTAGTTAAACTGTCACCACTACAGAACAGTCACCAAGCCATGTAATACTGTTTCACATCTGTCACGTTAAACTGTCACCACTATATACAGAACAGTCACCAACGCCATATCAAAGTGTATCATGTCCATCATGTATTGTTAGTTAAACTGTTACCACGATCTAGCAACCACCATGCCACATGATACTACACACTGCTGCAACCGCCATATCCACTCACCTGTCAGCTCATTGACGTTCTTGAGGATTTTCTGCATGTCCTCCTCAACACTTTTGATGGCGCCACTGTACTGACCCACTCCCTGGAAATGCAGCGAACCAAAATGGTCAGGGGCTATATGCTCAATCCACTGAATCAAACTTATAATCCTTCAGCTCTTGAGGCAACCACCCAAGGACCCTATTCTGATACAACATAGTCAGGACACCACCTAGCAGGCCTCCTTCAGACAGCAGTCACTGCTCAGCCAGGAAGCCAACATAAGTGATTGTCTTTATTGATAAGGTCAGGTGACACCATATTCATGCAATGACAATTTCCCATAAACTTGCCCAAACAGAAGACTTTGATACAAACTCACTACGAACAGATATCTAATGTGGAAAGGAAGCGACAACTGATAAAGTCTGCGGAGTTCACATCATTATTGAAAGTTTTGTAGATCTATGGTGTGGAGAAAGGTCAGGTGATCGGGGATGGGAAGGAGTATGCATGTGTAATAGTGAGTGGTGTCCAGTGGGTGTGTTTGCTGCACAGATAAGGTGAAGGTAATCTTCTCTGCTCTCCTTCTCTTCCTCTTCCTCACTCTCTACCCCCTTTTATCACATCAGTCACAATCAAGTTTCCTTCCTTTATGTTCTATTCATTTCCTTCTATCTGTAGATGATAGTGGGAGAGAAGCAGATAAAGAAAGAGAGATGCAGTAGGACAGATAGACAGTCACTGACTGACTGAGAGTGAGACAGAGACAGACAGACAGAGAAAGACAGACAGACAGAGAGAAACTGTGTGAAAGACAAAAAGAAGAATGAAAAGAACAACAACAGAATACAAGAGATTGGCCAACTAAGATTAATAGTAACAGTTTTTTATACTTAGACAGACTGACAGACAGACAGACAGACAGAGACAGACATACACTGATACAGTAGACAGATATATATACACATGACAGAGAGAGAAACTCAGAGAGAGACAAAAGAAGAAGAAAAAAAGAAGAACAACTGAATAAATCAGGTCGACAAATTTAGGCTGATATTAACTCAGAAAGGCAAACATACACAGACAGACAGCAGACAGACAGAAAAAGACAGATCCATATGAAGAGAGAAATGACGCAAAAGATTGAAAAAAAAAAAAAAAAAAAAGAAGAAAAAGAAGTATGGCACATGACAAATCAACAACTCTGATTAATACTCACATAAGTTTTTAGAAGGGCTATATCTCCTTCATCCAGAGCTGTAAAAAATGTTCTGTGTTAATATATCTGATAATTGTATAATAAATCATAAAAGAAAAGAAACTGTAAAGCAATATGGAGAAGCGGCACACACACACACACACACACACACACACACACACACACACACACACTCAGACACACACACACACACACACACACACACACACACACACACACAATAAGGAAACAAATAAAAATATTATCTTATTTTCATTTCTCAAAAAAACTCACTTGCTAGGAACATTAATGGATTCCAATCTGCACAGATTTGCCTACCATTAGTGCCAATACGCCATTATGACTGTTAGTGATGTATGTTAGAATAACTGCAAAGATTCCTTTAGTACCCTATTCCCTAGGGTTCACATTCACCAGTAATAAACAAATCACTAGTCTAATGACCACAGAATACAGACAAAAGTACCACCCATTGGTATTGTGTAGCAATTTCATTTTGCTGGACTAGATGCTGGTCATGGGAATGTGGACTGTTATGTGCATCCACTGCACCTGACAAGAAGCTCTCTCAGTAGAAGCAGTGATCACATTAGTAATTCAAAACTGATATGGCTAACTTAACATCTATCTAGAGGCAAATGGGTTCAAGAAAAGCCATTTTCCATCGTCAAGTTCGTCATACCAACTGATTTCAAAAATTACAAATGCAATCACTGATCCTATGAGCTTTTTTCTATCAAAATATTGTTTCATTAAAAGCAGACTGACAGAAACAGCAAATGTTACTTTTAAGCCCCACCTCCCTCACATCCCCACCCTTTTTTTGTCTTCACTTCTCAGTGAAACTGAACAAGTACCTCGATCAAAGAAATGGAGAACAAACCATGCACCTAGAAAACAAATAGGGGAGAGCAGAGTAGGGGGGGGGGGGGGGGGGGGACAGGGGGACTGCAAGCAACCAGCACAGTCCCAGCCTTTTGTTAACCCTACTTTTAATTGTGGGGTAATCTGGTCAGTGAAAATGTTTACATGGAAAGTGAATGGCTCCTGAGAAAAAGCACTGGCAACCTCATACCCAAGTCCATCCAAGAATTTCCACCTGGGCTCTGTGAGGGCAAGGAATATTTTTCTGTGGTATTATTGGATCCTGTGAGATGGGACATCAGCATTTAGAAGGACTGTAGGTGAAAGAACAAACAGCAATGCTCGAGTCTGTACCCTATTGCTATATTCATGAGGCCAAAGGTTCACTCACTCACTGTGTCCAGGCCACGGCATGATAGAACTTACAAGGCAGAGCGAGTGCCCATACCTTCTCTGAACTGAACCAGGTACCCATTTATTAACAGGTGGACAGAGAGTGAGAGACATATGAATTATGATACAGTTCAACTCACAACCATCAACTCTGCAGGCAAATGGTGTTACCTGAGACAGTGAGTCTGAGACTCAGTGAGAGAGAGTGAAGGACTAGGTGGGACAGAGCGGCTGCTAAAACAAGAATTTGCAGAGTTTCAAAATGGAGTGACTGAGAGCGGAAAATGAAGCAAAATTTGGAGAGGGGGTTAGTTACCGCCAAGGACACAGACAAACAGAGTACAGGAATAGACTCAATGCATGTTGACCTCTTGGGTCTTCTTCTGGTGAAAACAAATAACACTTTAGGACAGTGACAAGAAGAACATGTAGCCACTAAGCCTCGCTTCTCTGAGTTCTCCTGTTCGTCTCCAAATCAAAAATGGCCATCAGATGGAAACAAGGGGATTATGGGAGAGGAAGTATTGAGGAGGTGAAGGGGGGGGGGGGGGGAGAGGAAAAGGGGAGAAAAAAAAAAAAAGCGGAAGGTTTGTGAAACGGTGGTAAATAAAATAAATAAAGAATATAACAATAATAATGAAATAAACAATAAATAAATAAATAAATAAAATTAAGTTTAAAAAACATCTAAAACATATGTTACATAAAAAGATAAATAAACAAAAACAATAAGTAAACAAATAATATGAAATAGATAAATAAATAAACAAATACAAATAAACAAAGTAAAATAAGCAAAATAAAAAAATAAAATAAAATGAAATAAAATAAATGGAGGGTGGCTGCAACTTCTGTATGCAGTGGGTTGTGGGGGCTATGGTGGTGGGGTGTGTGTGTGTGTGTGTGTGTGTGTGTGTGTGTGTGTGTGTGTGTGTGTGTGTGTGTGTGTGTGTGTTGGTGGAAGATTATGCAGACTGGTATGGAAGTGGTGGTTATGTAGTAATTACTATTACCAGAGAGGGAAACACCCTGGACTTCATCATCACTAACAACCCACAGCTGATTCCGCGAGTGTAAGTCCTCCCTGGGCTGTCTGACTATGCGGCAGTCTATTGTGAGAGGGTGGTTTACAATTACATCCAGAAGAGGAAACAGGCACCGCGCGCTCCATTCCACTGTATAAGAAGGCAGACTGGGAGGGTCTCAGGAAGTCTATGACTGACCTCCCCAACACCTTGGAAGAGATGAAGGACACTGCTGCTACAGATGAGCTGTCGATTTACTTCAGAGATACTCTTCAAGCAGCTGTCAAGCAGTTCATTCCCCATAAACAGGTCTGTGTCAAGGAGAGCCAGCCCTGGATCACCCCAGCCCTACGCTGACTCATCAACAGACAAGACCGCATCTTCAAGAAGATGCGCAAGCGAGGGACAGAAGACCTGAAACAGCAGCATAAGCAACTCCAAAGAGAGGTCCAGTGTCAACTACGAGCATACTAGTCCTACCTCAACGACACCTTAAAGACGAAGCAGACTCCAAGCAAGCAGCTAAGAAGCGCTTCTGGTCGTACATAAAACATCTGAAGTCATCCAACGCCAGTGTCGCGCTGCTGAAGGAAGAAGGCAGGCTGGTGTCTCACTCAAAAGCACAGGCAGACATCTTGAACCACCAGTTCCAGTCTGTATTCAGCAGTGGCCAGACCTACTCGCAGCAGGAATTCCAGGAAAAATGTAGACTCCCACTCAGAGACTTCCCAACCCTAGACAAAGTTGACATTAACATCCACAGGGTGAAGAGGCTCATCAGCAACCTGAAACCTGGAAAAAGCACCGGGACCTGACAACATCAGCCCGAGGATCCTAAAGGAGCTGGGAAATGAACTGGCGCCAGCTCTTACCATCATCTTCCAGTCTTCAGTCCATATCGGCACCCTGCTAGCTGATGGAAAACTGCCCATGTTACGCTGGTTTTCAAGAAAGGAGAGCAGTATAAACCGGCAAACTACAGACCAGTCTCTCTGACGAGTGTGTTCTGTAAAGTGCTGGAGCACATCCCAACAAGCACCATTATGAACCATCTCGAACACCACGGCATCCTCTGCAACCAACAGCACGGCTTCTGCATGAAAGGATCTTAAAAGACCCAACTCCTTGACTTCACCAACGAGCTGTTTGAGAACATGGAGAGTGGGAAGCAGACCGACATCTTGGTGTTGGACTTTGCCAAGGCCTTTGATAAGGTCAACCATAGCCTCCTGACTCACAAGCTCAGCTACAACCGTGTTCGAGGAGAGATCAACACCTGGGTAGCCGACTTCCTGAGAGACAGAAAGCAGGCGGTGGTCGTCAGCAGAGAGCGTTCTGGCTTCGTCCCGGTCAGGTCCAGAGTCCCACAAGGCTCCGTTTTGGGGCCTTGTCTGTTCCTTATTTACATGATCTGCCCAACACCCCAACTACGAGGTCACGCCTGTTAGCGGATGACACAGTGGTCTACAACATGGTCACTTCTCCAGGCCCATCTACAACAAGACCTCAACCTGCTTGCTGCCTGGGAGAAGAGATGGGACAAGGCCTTTCATCCTGGAAAGTGCACCACTCTGCCTGTGATCCGCAGCTGAAACCCCTTCCACTTTGACTACTGTCTGCACACCCATATACCCTTGAGACCATCATCAGCGCTAAGTATCTAGGCGTCACCATCTGCAGCAATCTCAACTGGGACACGCACATCAACCACCTGTGCAATAAAGCCAATAAGACCCTGGCTTTCTGTGTTGTAATATCAAAGTCAGCTCCAGAAAGATCAAGGAAATGGCCTACAAGTCCTTTGTGCAACCCATCCTGGAGTATGCCAGCAGCATCTGGGATCCACACACAGACCAGAACATCAGTAAGCTTGAAGCGGTACAGCACAGGGCAGCCCGTTGTGTGATGAGGCGCTACCACAACACCTCCAGCCCCACCACCATGCTTGAAGAACTGAAGTGGCCCAGCCTCCAGGACAGACGACGTACAGCACACCTATCTATGCTGTACAAGATCCATAATGACCTGGTCGGCACAGATGGCATCAAAGCCAGCCTGCACTCTGCACCTCTGCGCCGACACTGCGGTCACGATCAGCGGTTCACCATTCTGCAGTGCAGATCACAGTACAGACAGCAGGCGCTCCTTCCTCATACCATCAAGGACTGGAACGAGTTGCCCCAGGACACTGTAGAGGCCAAGACCATCGACACCTTTGTTTCAAGGCAAATTCTCTATTCAAAGCCACGCCCAGTTTTTTTTTTTTTTTTTTCTTCTTCTTCTGTTCGGACCCCTTGCATAAGTGACAGAATAATCATCTAGTTGACTGTGGTCGCTATCAAGGAAGAAGAAAAGAAGATTTTGTGTTACTGTTGGATGTTGATGCCTTAGGGCTGTAGCATGCCCAGTTTGGCAATGAGATGGGTCACTCTGTGACAGCTTTGATTTATATGCAAATATCTGAGATGGGAAGACAGAGTGAGAGACAGAGAGAGAGAGAGAGAGAGAGAGAGAGAGAGAGAGAGAGAGAGAGAGAGAGAGAGAGTTTTTTGCGTCAAAAAAAGACCTTGACATATGTCAGAAAGAACCATTTTGGGGGAGGAGAATACGAAGTAAAATGTTTCTTACTGCAAAGAAACAATAAGGTATAAAAGAAAGAGTATTCATGCACTATTTACCCAGTTCATCTCGTGTGACAAAGCAAAATCGACTTCGTTTTCAACTTGGTCGATAATGTACCAAACACATACTCACACTGGATTGGTTTGTCGTCTTTGTCTGTATCATCTTTGGTTTTTCTCTGGTCTGCACCCAAGTAGTCTTTTGGCATACTGATAAATATTCCAGATAACTAAACACAATGGAAAATTATAAATTTTCTTCGACCCAGAGCGTTGTCGGTGACTGACCGGAGCTCTCAACTAAATTTCTGTGAGGAATATCAAAATAATGAAATTGGAAATGAATGGACCGTAAAATAAATAATGTTTGATTTCGACAGACATCCATCATTCATCAAATCAATTAAAGATTTATAAATAGAAGAAATTTTTCATATAACGTGACTACATAGACAAAATCTATTTTTACTTGGTGTAATCTTTATTTTAATACATTCATGTTGCTCGGGCACAACATGTGGATGATCTCCCTTAATAAACAATTGCCTGCCGACCACGCAGAATCAGTGTTGTCACAAGTCTGCTCGGAAATAACTGCAAGAAGGCGTTTGTACAATATTTTCTTAGTTGCGTGTAAGAGAACAGTTCATCGTGTTAAGTTGACTCGTTGCTTCATGAATGCATCAGCTTCAAGACTCGTCTCGCAGCTTCAACTCTCTCTCTCTCTCTCTCTCTCTCTCTCTCTCTCTCTCTCTCTCTCTCTCTCATACTCTCGATGGAGGTGGTTCTCTTGTGCTCTCTAGATATCTCTCCACTCTTTCTTTTAGTCTTGCCTGTGTTGAGCTTCCATCCCATAATCTACTTTTCCCCTCCATTCCTCTGTCTGTCTGTCTCTCTCTCTCTCTCTCTCTTGTACTTACTTGTACTTGTAGTTTTCGATGTTGAAAGATCTTTCTAAGATCGGTTCATCGCTCTATGATGTGCCATATAACTGACTGACGTAATGGTGGGAAGATTGTCAATGTCAGTTGAAATTAGCTGTTTGATTCATAGCATTTGGGATTATAAAGACTAGGATGATCTGACCAATGGGCATCAAGTCTGTTTTTGAATGTATTCAGGGTGGGTGCTGTCACTACTGACTCAGGAAGGCTGTTCCACATCATCACCACTCTCTCTGAGAAGAAATTGCCTCGGACTTGCCGGCGCACTTGGTTTTTGGCAAGTTTCTTGCTGTGACCTCTGGTCTCACGTCCTGTGTATGGTTTAAATAGCGGGCTTGTTGCATTATAGATCCCTGTGACGTACTTGTATGTGTCAATCATGTCGCCTCTGAGCCTTCTGAATTCTAGGCTGGGGAGCTTCAGTTCTCGGAGACGTTCAGGGTAGGCTTCTCTTTCAGTCTTCCAATAAATTTTGTAGCTCGACGCTGCACGTCTTCCACATCCTGCTGTAGACCTTTCTGCCAGTAGTGTGGGGACCAAACAGAATGTCCATACTCCAGCATCGCCTAACCAGTGACTTGTAGAGTTGAACAAAGGTACGATCTGAGAGGTGGTTGAAGGATCTTCTGATTACTCCAAGAGTTCGATTGGCTTTGGCTGTAGCTTGGGCAACGTGGTTTCTTGAACGTCAGTTTTTCCTATCGACCACTACTCCCAAATCCTTCTCTGCTTCTGTCTCAGCTAAGTTGTGCCTACTTTCCAGGCCTTCTGTTGTCATCTTCGTGCGCTAAAACTTGTTCTCTCTCTCTCTCTCTCTCTCTCTCTCTCTCTCTCTCTCTCTCTCTCTCTGGCTTCCATATCTCAGCAATTTTGAAGATTTTCAGAAGTGAAGTGTTTTCCCTACACTCAAGAGAAGTTCGTTTATATATCTAGCACTTTTGCACTCACACACACGCACTCTGCCTTACCTGGTCAGTCCAGACTCTGGCTTGGGGGTTTCATCAGGATTCTTTCCCAAGCTCTTCACTGGCATGAACTACCAAGTAAGGTCTGTCACACACAGTCACTGTCTTTCTGTCAGTGTCCAGCAGTGGTACTGTCAAAGCCGTCCTAGCCATTGTAACCGTCTACGGCTGTACTGTCGCAGTGCTAGGGCTAAACTGTCCCCTATAAACTGGAGGCCCTAGCACTGGTCTGCCACTAGTGTTACTGTCACTGCAGTACGACATAGCTCCTGGCTAACTACAAGTTAGCTAGTCCACTCTCCTCAAGGCCGACTGTCAAACTCCCTAGCTAACTACAAGTTAACTAGTCCGCTGTCCTCAAGGCCGAGTGTCAAACTCCCTAGCTAACTACAAGTTAGCTAGTCCGCTCTCTTCAAGGTCAAGTGTCGAACTCCCTAGCTAACTACAAGTTAGCTAGTCCACTCTCCTCAAGGCCTAGCGTTGCACTCCCTAAACTAACAAGTTAGCCGGACCGCTCTCTTCAAGCTCCAGTGTCATACTGCCGGAGTTCATCAGATTGTTTACCTGAGTGTCAGTGAACACTTCTCATGTGAGGTGCACTTCCGCTGAGCTCGCCTATGTGCGCAGAAACCGTACATCACTACAGAAGAATGGAAATAAGAATCCATAAAAAAAAAACTTTTATTTTAGGAAGAAAAATTAGGAGAGAAGAAAAAAAGTGGCAGTGGAATCTGAAGACCATTGGTTGCTCTTTTGGTATGCTAGCAGACGACACTGACATAATGGAAGCAGGCGTACACTTGTGTCTGACAGCAGGCAATTGTAATTTTGTCTGCCCAATGACGAAACAATGTCATGGTCTGATGTCATCCGTAAGAAAGATGCAGCAGCAATGAAAGGGATAGACAAAAGCTGCACAGACAAATGGTGCTGGCTGAGGTTGGACATGTATCACTCATAGGTTTTTCATTTTGTACTATTTTGAAAACAAGGTTCACTTCTTTTTCTGGAGAAAGGGAGGGGGGGGGGTAGCTGGGTGGATGGTGGGAGGGATGGAAATGGAATCGGAAAGATGGGATCTTCCTAAAATATCAATAGGGAATGACACTTATCCTCCTTGGGAACTTTGCTGTCTTTCTCTCTGGAATGTGTGTGTGCACGTGCATGCACCTACACATATGCACACACATACACATATACACTTATACATGCAAGCATGCATGCACACACGCACGCACACACACACATGCACATGAACATATAAACACACAAAGACAAGCACAAACCTGTCTCAGCTTGTCTTTCTGCCATTGTCCCTCAGTTATGCTCCATCATTTGACTTTCATCCTGACTCTTTTGGGTGGGATGATAAATGAGGTCAAGTGTGCCACATGTGCACAGAGCACATGTGAAATGATCCGCAATGCAATTTTCTTGGAGAGGACAGCCTTGATTTCACACTTGGATGTCTTTTGTGATGAAGTAAAAAAAATATATATATATAAAGAATACAAAAATGAACAACTAATTGCTGTATAACATACATTATGTATCAATTTCCCCAGAACCCTAAACAAATTGAAATTATGAGGGCCGCAAGGCGAAGGCAAAGCAAACCAGAAGTGGACATCGCACCGGTGGTGTATCTGGCCTACACAGACATTACCGCCACAGCAAGGTTTGTTACCAGTGCACCATCTGCATGTGTGTGTGTGTGTGTGTGTGTGTGTGTGTGTGTGTGTGTGTGTGTGAGTCTGTGTGTGTGTTTGTGTGTGTGTTTGTGTGTGTGTGTGTGTGTGTGTATGTGAGTCTGTGTGTGTGTTTGTGTGTGTGTGTGTGTGTGTGTTTGTATACGTGTGTGTTTGTGTGTATGTTCAGTGCTCCATCTGGTCAGGGTGTGAGTGTGTGTGTGTGTGTGTATAGATAGTCATTGCTCCATCTTGTCAGGGTGTGAGTGTGTGTGTGTATAGATGGTCATGCTCCATCTGGTCAGGGTGTGTGTGTGTGTGTGTGTGTGTGTGTGTGTGTGTGTGTGTGTGTGTGTGTGTGTGTGTGTGTGTGTGTGTGTGTGTGTGTGTGTGTGTGTGTGTGTACATACATATGTGATTTTTTTCTCATTGCTCAGCTTTAACATCCTGTTTTCCAAATATCAGTGTTTACATGGTCAGAAGTTACAGGCTGGGCACCTGATTAATACAGAAATAATTGAATTCATTCTTTATGACTCAAAATTAATTTCTCAAAATTGTGTGACAGCATGACTTGCACTCTTTATCTCATGTCTGTCATTTATGCATGTGCTTACCCTTTTCCCAATGTGAAAGTATGTGTGAATCACTGTTCAAGTAAAGAGGCAGGAGAATAGGTTTGAAAGTTGTTTGGATAACTTTCTTTTGGCCCCTCAAGTCTCCCTATCTCAGTGCCTTGCTAGCAGGTGAAACACAGTAGATCTGCTGTACAGCCTGCCTTCTAAAGAACTTTCATATTGAAGCAATTGACCAGATCATTGGGCTGTTTTCAGAGATTGTGGCTAGTGAACATTTCATGCTTTGCCTAAACCTTTGCCTAAAACTTGTTCTTTTGACTCATGGCTTGGATTCCTACACCACCACGTACAGGAAGGCCAGGTAGAGGAATCAGATTCTTCTGCATAAAGAAAGAGGAACTTAGAGTTACTTTAATTTCCAACAGCATAGCTTTTTTTTTTTTTTAAATATCATTAATTCTCTTTCCACTATGAGAGCCAGGCTATGAATGCCAACAAATTATGCCCTGGTGCCAGTTTAAAGCTCATGTCAAGGAGTAGGAAAAGTAACCCTCTTGCAAAAAAATCGGCTCTAACTCACTACAGTGAAATCATAAATCACACAATGAAACAGTCCTATTTTGAAAAAAAAAAAAAAAAAAATTGTTTCTCTCGCTCGCTCTGCCTCTCTGTCTGTCTGTCTGTCTGTCTGTCTGTCTCTCTCTCTGTCTCCATCTCTCTCTGTGTCTCTCTCTATCTCTGTCTCTGTCTGTCTGTCTGTCTGTCTGTCTCTCTCTCTCTCTCTCTCTCTCTCTCTCTTAGTTTGTGTGTGTGTGTGTGTGTGTGTGTGTGTGTGTGTGTGTGTGTGTGTGTGAGAGAGAGAGAGAGAGAGAGTGTGTGTGTGTGTGTGTGTGTGTGTGTGTGTGTGTGTGTGTGTGTGAATATGCACTTGAAATCTACTTCCAGTCCATATTTTTAAAGGACTACAATGAAAAGGAGGGGGGGGGGGGGGGGGGGGGGGGGTGCAGAGGCAAGCTTTTCTAAATCTTGGTACCCTTCAAAAAGGTCAAAAGACCCTATATTATATCAAGAAAGGTAAGTCACCCTTTACAAAAGCATTGAACTGGGACCCCTGCACAGAAAGGCCCTTGACAGAGAGAACTAGGCAGATCCTTGTTTGCAGCTTTCGATCTAAGGCATGCGTAAGTTAAAAAAAAGTCATGATGACATAGATGTCTGTGTGGCCGACACTGACACCAATGGGTTTTCATCAACAGCCGAGCCCTGTTTGGTCTGGAAGCCAAAGATCGACGGTACCAGACGCTGAGTATCCCTGTTGTGGACGGTGCCTCTCCTGCCTGTGTCCATGCCCCACAGGTCAAGGTCACAAAGGACAGTCCCCCAATGGAGCCGGTGCAAGTCATCAGCTGCCGGTATCAGGAGAGGTTCAAACCTCAGGTGAGGAGATGAGATTTTTGACAATGTTGATGAACATATGTGAAGTCACATGTTTGTGAAACTTTAATCTGTTAGTAGATTTCTGATGGTTTTAATGAACAATTATGAACTAAATGTTTGTGTAAATTTTAATCCGAAATGATACAGATGTGTAAAGATGTTAATGAAAAATTACGCAAAGTACCTTTTTTCCCAATGTAATCTGTGGATCTGGTTTTGATGAGCAGCTATGGAGTTACTTTTTTTCTAGAAAGAAGATAAAAAGAAAAGTTGTGCAGTTGTGATTTCTATTTAGATTTTTTATTATGTTGATGAGCAGCTATGCAGTAACGTTCATATAAATCCAGTTTATTATTTCTTTTTATATAAAGATAAACAAAAACTATGAAGTTAGTGTTTGAATGAAATCAATTTAGAAGCTGCTTTTTGCTGAGCTACTATGAAGTTGTTGTATACTCTATGAACATATTTGTATAATGTTCATGAATGATAATGATGCTATCTTTGCTGCTCAAAAGCATTAATAGAAATGATTGATATTTTCTTTGTTGTTATTCTGATCATTGTTCAAAATACAAAGTATATATTAAGGGTGAATGTCTACCAACTTAAATTCTGTCAGATGAAATTTGTGTCAGGCAAACATGTTTGTTTTCTTCAGAAATTTCTTCTGTAAATTCTTGTGGATTTTGATACAGAATATATATATGTGTATGTCATGAGGAAAGGGAATTCAAGGGATTATAAAATATTTGTGAGAGGGTGTTGGGAGGGTTAGATTGGGGGGAAAAGAGGTGGAGGAAGAGTTAAGTTCTCATTTTTACAAAGCTATCAGCCATGACTCTTTGAGCATAATTAGCCATTACACTGTAAGCATAATGCGTTATTCTGAAGTAAGTTTTATTGTATTATTTCAGTTATGGTAGAAGTATTACACATTAATTTCTGCTTTTTTTTTTTTCAAATCAAATGTAATTTCTGATCTACAAAGCATTGTTTTTTTCTTTAAATGTAATTGGGGTATCTTAATCTTTGAAGCACCCAGTGTGTGATGAAAACCATTTGACACACAGGGCAGAAAAAGCCAGCCAGTATTTTCCGATAGTCTGATAGTCTCCCCTCCCATGTCTGCCTGTTGCCTTGCTTGGAGGTTTTGTTGTCTGTCTGGTACCAGTGTACTCAAGGTCAACAGATAAATTCAGATTTTTTCTTTTTTTCAAATTTCCAAAAGCGAACCAGAAACTAAGAAGTAAAATAAAAAAGCTGACTCTGCCATAACAGATAAAGACTGACACATAGTGTATCAGTGCTGAAAACAAGCCAAAATTCACGAAACACAATAAAATGTCATCACTTAGCCATTTTTCTTTTTCATTTTGCCATCCTCCTACCACAGTCATTCAGAGAGTGTTCATTGGTACATTTTCTATTTCGTTTGTTTTTGACTCTGTGGAAGACACATTTGTCAAATATTCGCCTGTCTGTTTTTGACTCTGAGGAACACATATATTGTCAAATATTGACCTGTCTGTTTTTGACTCTGAGGAAGACATATTTGTCAAATATTCACCTGTCTGTTGACATCTGAAGAAAATATATTGTCAAACATTCCCTGGTCTGTTGACATCTGAAGAAGTATTTGTCGAATGTTCACTTGTCTATTGACATCTGAAGAAGACATTTGTCAAACAGTCCCTTTTTTTTTCTTTTTTTTTTTTTTTTTCTTTTGTTATCCCAACTTCTGTGCCACCTCAGTGGCAGTGCACCCATGCCGCTTATTCTGACACCCCATCCCACAGCCACAGCCTGGTCAGTCCCACCGCAGCCTCGGCACCAGCAGTCCACAGGGAGCAGTCAGTGTCAAGTCGTCAAGAGGCAACCCATCGTAGGAGACACTGCACTGCTGCCGAGTCACTTCAGTGGTGTTCAGGGATGTCTGTTCTGATCCAGCATATGCAGGAAACCATGTACTAAGCTCCCTACTGATGATAATAATTGCTTAGTTGCGGAGCCAGCGTGAGTGAGCTCTCCCTCTGGAGGGCGCCACCCACATCCATACAACAACAACAGCCCCCATGGACTCGCTGATACTGGTGACCCCGTCGGAACCAAACCAAGGCCACAGACGTGGAGAGGACATCGAAACTAAGGTCACCATGAGAACAGGGCATGAAGGGACACAGAATTTGAGACCTTTTTTTTTCATGCTGAGATCAATGAGAATGAAGATGATGAAGATGATGCTACAGATTTCCATTTCGGTCTGAGACTGCATGACAGGGCTGTACTCTATGCTTACTATCATAATATATCCCGGTGTCAACAAGGCCCGAGAGATACAGACACCTGCAGTGTTGTTCAGAAAATTTGAGAAACACTCTCAGAGATGCATCCATTAAGCGGATGAAACTCGACTGTGTGGTCCCAGTCTTCCCAACTGAGCCCATAGCAAACTCAACTCTGGGTAGGAGCCAGTCAGGGCAGAAAAATCCCACATAACTCTGATGGGAATCAAACCCACAACCTCCCAGCCAGGAGTCGGCGACACTGACCACTTTGCCATGGCAGCTGGTCAACATTCACTTTGCTGTTGACATTTGAAGAAGACTTTGTTAAACATTCACTTGTCTACTTTGTATTGTGTATTAAAGAAATATTATATTGATGAAGAATTGTTAACCTGCCTTTTTTTCCCCCACTACTTAATTGTTCAGCATTAAAGAAACATGGCTTTGCACACTTTTCTGTGTTTGCATGTATTTTGGCTTTCAAATGACAACTAGAGGGCTTTTGTGTGCATGTGTGTGTGTATTTGTGCGCCTGTGTGTTTGTGTGTGTGTGTGTGTGTGTGTGTGTGTGTGTGTGTGTGTGTGTGTGTACACGTGTGCACGCGTGCGTATGCGCATGTGTGTGCGTGTATTTGCATGCATGCAAGGGTTAATGTACAATTTTAAACATGTCAGTCAAAAGTGTGGCTTCAATGCTTGTTTGTATGATGTTCACAGATTACATTGATCATCATCAACACACATGTGCCTGATCAGAAAAGTCACTTTGTGGCCAAGGCTATTACGGAGCTTTGTGCCCAAAGGTAGGTTGGTGAGTTGGTTTGACTCTTGATAATTGCATTGTGTTGGAAAAATTTTGAATACTTTTATCATCTATTACTAATCTTTTTGTGTTATTTCATTTTATTTTTTGCTGCCCCATCTGCTGTGCCACCTCGGTGGCATTACACCCACACCACTCACTCTGCTGCCTGTCCACAGCCACAGTCTGGTCCACTGCAGCCCAGGCACCAGCTATCCACAGGGAGCAGTCAGTGTCAAGTCATCAAGAGGCAACCCACCGGTGGAGACACTGCGCTGCTGCTGAGTCACTTTGGTGGTGTTCAGTGGCGCCTGTTCTGATCTTACATACACAGGATACCATCTGCTAAGCCCTCTACTGACACAATGATAGCTCAGTTGTGGAGCCAGCATGAGTGAGCTCTTCCTCCAGAGGGCGCCACCACGTCCGTCCAGTGACAGTCCCTATGAACTTGCCAGTACCAGTGACCCTACATTGCTAAACTTCTTCTGCCAAAAGTCTGTGAGGAGCCATCAGGATGCCATACTGAGCTGAGCTCCAGGGTCCTCTACAGCTGTTGGGTATGTGCCAGAGGCCTGGGTCTCTGAGTACAGCAGCTGACAACATTGATTTATTTTGCCCAAATTTTCAAAGGAATTTAAAGTAAATCCACCAGATGACAAGGACAAAGAAAATACAAGACAAAACATGATGCATGTCGACCTCTTAGGTCCACTTCAGGCAAGATAAACACCATTCACGACAACAAAAACGAAGAACAGGTAATCTCGTATCTTCTCAAATCCAGCGCAAGATGGGCGTTGAATGAAATTGAGTCTGTTTGGAAGGAGTTACATTCAACGCCCATCTTGTGCTGAATTTGACAAGTTAAGTGATGGTTCGTTTAAATTTGTTAGAGTATCAAAAATTGGAAAGTTCATTACATTTCATAAGATTTTGATGCAAATTATTGTGAAATAATTTTACAAAATTGTTACCCTGTCTTGAAAACAGTTTTGGAGGTCATGGAGTTTAACTAAAGTACTCCTTTCCCATATGCAGAACAAACTGAACTGGCAGGGTAGGAGAGGCTTGGAAGGTGTCATGTTTGTGGGTGACTAACATTACCCCATATAACTGATATACAAACTCCTGGAATACAACTGGGTGGATTCTCAGGGTTTACAATGAGCCAACTAAGGATAGGGGAGATTTCTGTCAGCTTTGGCCTCAAGCACCAAGTCAGTTGCAGGGAGGGAAAAAACCAAAGCCCTGAAAGCAATGGCAGAAGCGGCAGAGAGGTGTTCAAGTTGGATCTGGTCAAGGAGGAACAAAAGTGAACTTCATAAGGCTTAACTTTCCTACAAATCAGGTGTCCCTGTGGCTCAGTGGTTAGTGCGCGAGTCATTAAGTGGAAACGAGCATGTCCAGAAGGGCATGGGAATCCCAGTCATGGCTCATCCCAAGATGAAAAAAAAAAAAAAAAGGGGCAGCAGAGGGACATCCGGAGTCATGAACCGGTGTGGTGGCCCAACCCCCTAGAGTGTCAGGAGATAAGGGCCGAAAACACTCGCTTGAAGGGGGGGCTTCTCTTCTGAGGACTCTCTGCTGCCACGCTCTCCATGAGTTTCTTTCTACTGATGCATGGGTAAACCATTGACTTCCGGGAATAGGCCGGAGGACGTCCGGGAAAGACCGGAGGACACTGGGAAAGACCAGAACCAAGGGCTGTGGGCTGGCTCCCCACTTTGCCTTCAACATGTGGCTACTAAAAAGCAAAAGGAAAAGATGCTCCCAGGATTCACCGAAAGGGGGAGAGAATGATGAATCCATCGGTGCTCAACCAATCACGACTGCAAATCCCAAACGGACTACGAACATGGACCAAATGGAATATCCATGTGTCTGTGGAAAGCGTTTCGCTACCACCCGTGGCATGAAGATCCACAGAACAAAGATGGGATGTTGTGAAGACTCATCTGAATGAGCAGCAGCGCACTGCATCAGCAGATAAGACGTCGGAAGACCAAGGCCAGGATTTAAACCACAGTGCCAAGGACATCCACGCTGTTGGTTCGGATGAGGAATTTGCACAGGCCCTCGATGCCAGGCGCCTGAAAAACTCAACCTGCCCACGAGCAAACGAGACTGAAGATTGGGAGAAACTGGATGCAAAAATCGTCCAAAGACTCGATGCACTGATAGGGAAAAGCACCCCTGGAACACAAACTAGCCACATATGGGGACATTGTGTATGCCACATGTAGAGACGCCTATGGAGCAAAACTACCCAAAGAGAAAACACCTCCAAAGAAATCCAGACGCCAAGAAGAGATGGACAAGATCAGGGTCCAAAAGAAAAAAACCTCAAGAAGCAAATGAAGAGACTGCTCTGCCAGCTGAAAAACAAGGCTTGGAAAAACTCTGGGAAGACCTGAAAGCAAAACACAGCGCGCCCTCAGCAAAGCGGAATCTGCGAGGAAGAGGAAAAGCAAAAAGAAGAAGACACAAGAGCGTTTCTTCAGAGACCCCTTCCAGTTTGCCAGAACTCTGTTCGAGCAGCCAAAATCTGGGACTAAGTGTGGACAAAGGAGTTCTTGAGCAGCATCTGAGAAAAACATACTCTGACTCACAGAGCAAAGCACCACTCGACATTCAAGGTCTGGTGTGGCCAACCAACCCTGAGGAACAGTTCAATGACAAGCCTCCAACGTTGGCGGAAATCAAGAAGGTGGTCGACAAAGCCAGAGCCAAATCATCACCAGGGCCAAACGGAATACCTTACCAGCTGTACAAGAAATGTCCCAAGGTGCTGGAGTGGCTCCACAGGCTGCTGCGATCAGCTTGGAGAAATCAGAAGATCAGCGGCCAGTGGATGACGGCAGATGGTGTGTACATCCCCAAAGAGCAAAACTCAAGTGACATCAGCCCAGTTTCAGGCAATATCACTACTGAACGTCGAAGGAAAATCTTCTTCTCTGTCATGGCAGCAAGGCTGACCAAGTACCTCCTCATGGAAAACAAGTACTTGGATGTGTCAGTCCAGAAAGGTGGCATTCCAGGCGTGGCTGGCTGTGTAGAACACGCCACAATGATCTGGGACGCAATCCAAAGAGCAAAAACAGAAAAGAGAGACCTGGACGTAGTGTGGCTCGACCTGGCAAACGCATATGGATCTGTACCCCATGAGATGATACAGTTGGCTCTTAAGATGTACCATGTGCCAAAGAACATCCGCGACATGCTCAAGAAGTACTTCAATGGCTTCTCAATGCGGTTCTCTACCAAGGAGTACACAACAGATTGGATCAACTTGGAAGTGGGCATTGCAATGGGCTGTGCCATTTCCCCAATACTGTTCGTGTTGGCAATGGAAGTCATCTTGAAAGCAGCAACAAGCAACGCAAGACAAACAGACCTTGGCGATGGATACAAGATGCCCCCTCTCAAGGCCTTCATGGATGACACTACAGTGATTTCATCCAGAGAAGACGAGACACGTCACGTGCTGGAGAGGCTGGACGACATAGTTGCCTCATCCAGAATGAAGTTCAAGCCAAAGAAATCACGGAGTCTCTCACTGAGGAAAGGAAAAGTGGCCGAATCTGTGGTCTTCAGTGTTGCCAACCAGACCATTCCAACAGTAACAGAAGAGCCAGTCAAGAGCCTTGGAAGATGGTATGATGATACGCTGAAAGACACACAAAGAGCAAAAGAAACCAAACAGATGTCGGAAGAAGGCTTGGAGACCATTGACAGTGTGTGGCTCCCTGGCAAATACAAGGTCTGGTGTCTGCAGTTCATGCTGATACCAAAGCTCCTATGGCCTCTGATGATATACGACATCTGCACCAGCATAGTGGAGGCAATGGAATCCAAAATCAACAAGTTCACAAGGAAATGGCTTGGTGTCCCACCCTGTCTGACTGACATAGCACTATACTGTCGCCAAGCAAAGCTGAAACTACCACTGAAATCCATCCTGGAGGAATATAAAGCAGGGAAGATCAGACTTCAAAGCATGCTGGAGGACTCAGGAGACAAGGTGGTTGAAGCAATCAAGCCCCAGCTGAAGACAGGCAGAAAATGGAAAGTTCAAGAGGCGATGGATTCTGCAAAAGAAAGTCTCAAGATCAGAGAAATAACAGGACACACACAGACCAACAGACAAGGACTGGGGGTGACCAAAACTGAATGGTGGTCAAAGGCCAAAGGAAAAGCCAAAAGAGACATGATGATTCAGGAGATGAGAAAAAAGAAGAAGACCAAAAAACTCCAAAAAGCAGTCCAGCAGAGCCAGCAAGGGCAATGGACAACGTGGAGAATGCACTCCAAAGAAGTCTCACTGGAATGACATTTGGCACATGGCCCCTCTCAGGATCAGCTTCATTCTCAGATCTGCATATGACCTTCTGCCTTCAAATGCAAACCTGGTGAAGTGGGGAAAAACAGACGATCCTTCATGCCCCCTTTGCCATGAAAAACAAACAGTGGAGCATGTCCTAAGCTCATGTAAAGTAGCCCTGGCTCAAGAAGGTACACATGGAGGCACAACCAAGTGCTCAAAGAGATTGTACAAGTAGTCTGGCTAGTAGTACCAACACCACAAAAGGGAAAATCAGGACTCCAAAAGCACCCGCAACATTCTTCACGGCAGGAGGCAGCGAATCATGGCCAAGAACAACAGTGCCACTCGGAACATGCAGGCAGAGTCTGCTGGACGGGGCAGATGACTGGGAGTGCACAGCAGACCTCCCAGAATGGAATAGTCACCCAGAGATTATCAGCAAGAGTGGCATGAGACCAGACATAGTATTACACTCTCAGTCAACCAAGCAGCTGATCATGATCGAGCTCACGGTGCCATATGAGAACAGAATGGAGGCAGCTCAGATCTACAAGACTGAAAAGTATGCTGATCTGGCAAACAGCCTGAGGAGAGAAGGCTATCAGGTCAAAGTCCTCACTGCAGAAATTGGAGCTAGGGGGTTTGTGGGAACGTCTGCATACAGCCTCATGAAACAGCTCTCAGTTGCAGGGAGGGAAAAAACCAAAGCCCTGAAAGCAATGGCAGAAGCGGCAGAGAGGTGTTCAAGTTGGATCTGGTCAAGGAGGAACAAAAGTGAACTTCATAAGGCTTAACTTTCCTACAAATATCAGGTGTCCCTGTGGCTCAGTGGTTAGTGCGCGAGTCATTAAGTGGAAATGAGCATGTCCAGAAGGGCATGGGTTCGAATCCCAGTCATGGCTCATCCCAAGATGGGAAAAAAAAAAAGGGGCAGCAGAGGGACATCCGGAGTCATGAACCGGGTGTGGCCCACCCCCCTAGAGTGTCAGGAGATAAGGGCCGAAACACTCGCTTGAAGGGGGCCACTGTCGTTTCAGGTATGTGTGATGAAGCTGGTGTCCTGACTTCTCAGAGGCTGGACGTTGAAAAGCCAAGCAAACTGTTTTTGAAAACGCCTTCAACGGCATGGCACCAGGTAGGACGTTGGTCTACCTATGTTAAAAATGCTGAAGTATAGACATTGTTTTTTGTGTGTTGTGCGTAACTTCATGATGGACGTGCCAGTTTTTTGTGTTGTGGGTGTGTGTGTCAACCACTTTGGAGTCCAAGGGCTTCTGTCTCTTATAACCAGCTAGGAATTTCCATACATTCCACTGCTGCTTCTTATAAACCAAAGAAATGATACCTGATGAAATCACATAAAGCCAGAACTTACAGATGCACAACTTGGATTAGCAGCTAATTTCGGCGTAATGATCCAGAAGTAACATTTTTTGGAGAGGTCTGGGTGCATGGAAGTCAGTTCCACATGAGGCAACAGCTGCCAGCCACCGTGAAACATCGGTTACAAGTTTCCAACTTACAGTGAGAGAAAATTCTGTTAGGATGTTTTTTGTCAATATTGACTCTAGAAACTTCAGTTACAAGTTGGCAACTTACAGTTAAGATAAAATTCTGATAAGATTTCGTTTGTTAATATTGAGACTTGAAGTATCAGTTACAAGTTTCCAACTTACATTTAGAGAAAATTCTGATAAGATTCTTTTGTTAATGTTGATGCTTGAAACATCAGTTATAAATTTCCAACTTACATGTAGAGAAAATTCTGATAAGATTTCTTTTGTTAATGTTGACACTTGAAATATCAGATATAAGTTTCCAACTTACATTTAGAGAAAATTCTGATAAGATTTCTTTTATTAATGTTGACACTTGAAACATCAGTTATGTTTCCAGCTTACAGTTAGAGGGGTCCAGACCATTACCAACCACATTAAAAAAAAAAATCTTATCAGAATTTTCTGATAAGATTTTTTTTGTTAAAGTTGACACTTGAAACGATGGTAACAAGTTTCCAACTTACAGTTAGAAAAAAAATTCTGATAAGATTTCTTTTTTAATGTTCACCTTCATTTTCCCATATAGAAGCAACGATATAGCCGTATACACTCAAAATGCTGTTTTTCCTGTAAAGGTACATGGGCAAAACTGTGCTGATCGACACCCATGTGTGTGTGTTGATCTGATGGGCATGTCAGTTTCTGTTTTTGTGTATGAGAGACATGATGGTTTGTGTTGTATTTGTGTATGTATGTGTTGGGCACAGTTGTTTTTGGTGTGTGTGTGTGTGTGTGTGTGTGTGTGTGTGTGTGTGTGTGTGTGTGTGAATGAGCTCGTGCGTGCATGTCTGTTGTATCTCCATGACAGACATGATGAGCTTTGTTGCAGTCACACAGCGATCCCGGCTGCCTGATGACACAATGGTGATGGACGCTTTCCTCAGTAACCTGATTCAGCTGTGCACAGTAAGTGGGCCTGTGTTTATTTCAACTGCCCCCAATAACCTACATCAAAGTTATTCTCAGTAAGTGGGCCTGTGTTTATTTCAACTACCCCAATAACGCACATCAAAGTTGTTCACAGTAAGTGGGCCTGTATTTATTTCAACTACCCCCAATAACCTACATCAAAGTTGTTCACAGTAAGTGGGCCTGTGTTTATTTCAACTACCCCAGTAACCTGCATGAAAGTTGTTCACAGTAAGTGGGCCTTTGTTATTTCAACTACCCCAATAACCTGCATGAAAGTTGTTCACAGTAAGTGGGCCTTTGTTATTTCAATACCCAATAACCTGCATCAAAGTTGTTCACAGTAAGTGGGCCTTTGTTATTTCAACTACCCCAATAACCTGCATCAAAGTTGTTCACAGTAAGTGGGCCTGTGTTATTTCAATACCCCAATAACCTGCATCAAAGTTGTTCACAGTAAGTGGGCCTTTGTTTATTTCAGCTACCCCAATAACCTGCAGCAAAGTTGTGCACAGCATGTGGGCCTGTGTTTATTTCAACTACATCGCTATAACCTGCATCTAAGTTGTGCACAGTATGTGGCCCTGTGTTTATTTCAATTACATCGCTATAACCTGCACCGCTTTCCTACCATCACTCCCATGTCATCTTCCCTGTACGAAACCCTATCCTGGTCTGTCCTTGTGCTGCCCCAGTACCAACACTCTTCAGTGAGCTGTCAATAGCAGGTCGTCAGAAGGCAACCCACCAGATGAGACTCTGCACTGATGCTGAATCATCTTCTTCTTCTGCAGTCGATTTCTTTTTTTTTTTTCATGGTTGTGTCAGATCTTCAATCATGTAGCCACGATTAATCTCACAGTCTTTACAAGATCTTGATGGCTGCCCCTCTGACCAGGTTCAATGCTGTGGTAGGTCATGAGCTGAACAAGTTCGTAGTGGGAGAAAACAAGTGCAGGCTGACAATTCTTCCATCAGTACATATCGTGGGCTGGACAGTGGTTGAGGATGTGTACTGGGCTCCGAGATCCAGTGCAATCTTAATTTGCCTGAGGTGGCTCAGCAGTCAGCAGTGGCCAGTTCTCAGTCTGACGAGGGTGTTTGTTGGTATCTCTGGTGTTGATGGATTGGATCAACACCATTGTCTGCGCCCAGCCTTCTCGTCCACTGGTTATGATATTGGTTGTGGATGACAGTTTTGGCCTCTCTGTAGGTCACTAGGTGGCTGAACTGCTCCATTTTGCTACCTGCCTTGGACAGAGCGTCAGCCTTCTCATTCCTGGTGATCCTACAGTGGGATGGAATCCACTGGAATACAATGGTGGATCATCTTGACAGGTCATGGAGGGCTTTTTGATGTTGTTCAGCTGCTGTTCACTTCTGTTGCTCTGGAAGCCATGCAACAGGGATCTGCAGTCAGTGAGGAAGGCAATGTTGGGTGGTGGGCTGTTTGACTTGCTGAACCCTTGTGCAGCATGGAACAGAGCTGCTGACTCACTTCGGTGGTGTTTAATGGTGTCTGTTCTGATTCAACATATCCATGGCGCCATCTGCCAAAGCCTGCTGATGACAGTGATGTTACAATGTGGAGCTAAACAGGGTGAGGCTTCCTCACTTTCCCTGCTGCTGTATGAAGGGAGACCACTGCCACATTCATCCAACTGCCATCCGCAGAAATCTTACCATACAGAAGACGTTGACAAGATCTCAAACATGGGTAGTGATGTGGAGGGGAATTTACATCAGAGGTATGATGTGAAAATGACCTAAAGGGGTACAGAATCTGGTACTTCTTATTAAAGTGATCAGTGAGGGTGAGGGTGGTATGCAGTTGCATTCTGATGTGAAACACCAGGACTGTCCTCTATTGTGCCTTTCAGCACATATCCAGCCTTTGTTCCTCTCTGTACTATCTGCACATTGAAAGTGTGGATTTCTTTTTTGTTTCCAAATCATCTTGTGGTGCACGATCGTTGTTGTTGTTGTTGTTTTTTTTATAAGTATATGTTATTTTTACTTCATTTGGTTACTTTGATTTGCCCAATGTTTATACCGGTTTTCCGTCTTTTGTTTGTCTCAGTGTGTTGGAAAATACTCTCACTCACACTTGTTTCTGAACACCTTCTAGAAAAGGGATTCTTTACTATAGATGGTTAGTTGCCAGTTGTGGGTGTGTGCATGTGTCATGATGATGATGACAATGATGATGATGATGATAAGCAAACACACGCTTTTTTTCCATCTGGCCCTTGCCCTGGTAAGGCACTAAGCATGACTAGTGACTAAAACTGACAAAACTTTTAACAAACATACATCTCTTCACAAATGCATATAAATGTTGATGAGTTGTTCCTCTATTAACTTTGACAAGAGAGAGAGATTATGAGACAGACAGACAGACAGACAGACACAGAGAGAGGCACAGAGAAAGTTAGAAGAGAGAATTTTACAGAACTGTGTGCTGATAGTGAGAGAACCTGTCCTTGTCCTTGCAGATTGAAGGTCAGCCATTCTCAGTGGTCATTGCCCCTGCCCATCGCTGCCCCTCTGGACAGGCCAATGCTGAGGACGGGTCGTTACAGGTAGGGAGCTAATAGCTGAGTGGAAGGATTGGTTGGGTATGGGTCAAAAAAGTGTTTCTTGTGTGTGTGTGTGTGTGTGTGTGTGTGTGTGTGTGTGTGTGTGTGTGTACGCGCGTGCGTGCATGTGTGTGTGTGTGTGCATCCATGCATGTATGTGTGAAAATGACAAACGCCTTCCCATTAATTTTGGGA
>JADBJO010000935.1:485000-493038 GCA_016801955.1 Conus betulinus
GAAGAAGACATAGGGTGTGGGGAAGAGGCATGGGAAGAATAGATGAAAGAAAGTGTGTGTGTGTGTGTGTGTGTGTGTGTGTGTGTGTGTGTGTGTGTGTATGTGTGTGTGTGTGTGTGTGTGTGTATACATATGTGTGTGAGTGAGTGAGTGTGTGTGTGTGTGTGTGTGTGTGTGTGTGTGTGTGTGTGTATGAGTGTGTGTGTGTGTGTGTGTGTGTGTGTGTGTGTGTGTGTGCGTGCGTGCGTGCATGCATGCGTGCGTGTGTGCATGCGTGCATGCATGTGTGTGTGCATGCGTGCATGCATGTGTGTGTGCATGCGTGTGTGTGATGCACACATAGTTATGACCATGTATATATGAATGTCTTACTGGTCTCTTTGTAAGTGTGTCTGTATATGTATGTCTCCTTTGATCCCTAGTGTCAGTAACATATGGCTAATCTTTTTTGTGTTGTTTGTTTTTGTTTTGTTTTGCTTTTTGTCAAGGAGGGAGTGAGGTCAGGGTGGAGAGGTCAGTATGAAGGGATGGGGATCAGGGGAGTGGTAGAGCTGGTGTATATCAGTCAGTTTGAATCATCACAAGACATAAAGACTGTTTCCAGTTTGTTGTTACACAGCATTTCTGAACATAGAATTACAATTGTTCAACTCTGTTTTTGCTGTATAGGGTTAACTATTTTGGGTTTTTTTGCTGCTGTTGTTTTCATTTTAGAGTTAAATAATTTGTTGATCCTGTGCAGGGTTTTCGGTGCTTGTAAGTGGTATCATCCAGGGTATTTTCTGTTCTTTTTTTTGGTTTTTCTTTCTTTTGCACTTTTTTTTCCCCCCTGTTTCTTTCTGTCTTGAATTTTCCATTCCTTTCCGTTTTGCTTTTTTCCCTTTGTTTGCATGTATGTTTTTTTTATTTATTTTGCTGTTTTTCTTCCTCTCTTTTTTTCCCCTTGTTTTAACATTCTGCATACATTTTTTTTTTTTTTTTTTGGATATTCTTATTCTGTGTTTCTCTAGCTTTCTTTTTGCAGTTTGCCTTTCTGTCGTTCTCTCTTTCCTTCCTTCTTGTTCATCCTTTTTTTGTTTTGTTTTTCTTTTTGGGTGTTTCTCTGTCTTTGTGTTTCTCTTTCTCACTTCCTTTTCTTTTTTTTTTTGTTGTTGTTGTTGTTGTTGTCATTTTTCTCTTTGTTTCTGTTTTCTTCTTTTGCTTTGTTTTGTCTGTTTTTTTTTTTTTTCCTTTCATTTTTTTTGCCCTCTCATTTCCGTTCTTTTTTCTGGGTTCCCTTTCTTTCTTCAGTCCTTTTTTCTCTTTCTGTCTCTTGCTGCATCTGTTTCTTTGTGTTATTTTCTTTTCTCCTTTTTTTTTTGTCTTTCTCTTTTGTTCTGACTGAGGTTTCTCTTTTTTTTCTGCTTTTCTGTAATCCTTCTTTTCCTCTCATAATTTTTATCTTTCATTTCTCTTTCTTTTTTTTTTTTTTTTTTTTCCCTGCCTTCCTTTTTTTTAAAATTCTGCTGCACACTTTGCTTTTTGTTATTTCATCTTCCTTTCCATCAATATGGTTTGTAGTCTACCTTATCTTTATCTTTCTGTCTGCCTTTCTTTGCTTTTTTTCCCACCTTTATTCTGTTTCTCCTTTATCAATGTGGATCAGAGTTTGCACATAAGAGCAGTACTTTTTTTTTTTTTTTTTAAGGATGATTTAGTTTACTAGGACAATATATCTTCATAAACCATCATTTTGATTATTAACATTATGAAGTGTCTTAGGATACCCTTCCAGGAGCATCTACATGACTCAAGATTGTGGTCCTGAAAATATTTATTGGAATTTGAGATGTTAGCACATCACCGGTTATGAAGTTTTTTTTTTTTGTTTGTTTGTTTTTTTTTAAGCCTTGTGAGTTGACTTCAATATGGTGACAGCCCTGATAAGGCCCTTTGCAGTTGGCTGGGCTATAAGCAGCATTACCTTACCTTACCAGACCTGATGTTTGTCAGTGGTTTAGGTCAAATGCAGTTGAAGAATCTGTACTGTGTCATGTTTTCCATGTTTGCAGGTGTACCGTGATAGCGCCGATGATGCTCACTCCGCCATGATGTATGGCTGAAAAGATATGGCAAGACACGAACCACTCCACTGGACAATTTTTTTGTGTTGTTTCTTTTTAGACTGACCTAAGTGTGTAGCTGGTTGAAGGTAAAAAGGTATTGCCTAGTGTGGAGATTGAGCACAGTGTCAGTCGGCCATGTGTGAACTGTCAGTGTGAGTTGGCCATATGAACTGTCAGTGTGAGCTGGCCATGTGAACGGTGATCGTTGTTAGGAAGGACATTTTACAAGGCTTATTCTTGCTGATTTATTTTTTCAAACATGGTGTGAAAAAAAAAATTTGTGAAATTTTCTGTGCCACATCTCTCATAGATTATTTATACATCTATACTGAGATTACACATTTTTGCTTTTACAACGATTACATACTTAAATACTAAATACATGCTATTGTACTGAGATTACATATTTTTGTACAGAGATGAACTTTTTGTGCTAAGATCACACACTTTGCATGGAGCTGGCACTTTTGGGGCATTCTGAGATTACATACTTATTGTATTTCTTTAAATTGAGTATTAAATGTGTATGATGTGGGTATTTTGTGTGGGTTATTTAGTGTAGACATATTGCGATGAATGTACAGATTTCTATATTCTGTCTTTCTAAGTATGGCATTTCTCCTGTGCAGTGTATAGTCAGGCATTGTAATGCATAGTTGTCAAAGAGTTCATGATTGTGCTCATAGTTACTATTATCATACGCCTCACAGTCAAGTGTTTTGATGTTTGTTGCCAAGCAATTAGAAATAGGGCTAGTAGTCACTGATATTATGCACCTTCATCGAACCTACCCACCCACCCATCCCTTCCTTAATACCTTCCTAATCTTCTTGTTTGTTTGTTTGTTTGTAAGTGGTATAACATGTTCTCTCTGGCCCCCACCCTCACATTCCACACACACACACCTTCCCCTCCCCACATCCCTCCCTATACCTCCTGTTTGCATCAACCGGCCATGCTGACCTCCGTTGATGTCAGTGACCTCCTTCCTCCTCACTTTCCCCGCAGAGTTGTCTCCGCCAGTGCCAGCTACCTTCATTCGTGTCGGTCGGTTGGTTGGTTGGTTGGTTGGTTTGAGCTATCAAACTCATTTGAACAAAACTGGATGGAACAGTGAAGTGTGGCCTGGGACAGACCCACTGAATGGTGGGATGGATCCGTGGTGCATCAGACGGTGGACCCAGGATCCTTCAGCCAGATGAGTTTGTACACCGAGAGGAACTTCTACTTTGGTGGTCAGGCGAGAATCGCTGCTTTCAACATGGTGTTGCCATCAACGGAACTTCTTCACTCTGCACCAGTTGTTAACTTCTTGTGGGAGAAAGTGTTTAAGGTCCGTTGAGACTGTTATTAAGATTGTTTCAAACTCTTTAATGAAGAAGAACAACGAGAAGTTGCTATTACAAACTGATAACTATCTATGAAGTAATATGTATTCGTGGAATATACTGAAACTTTCAAGTTACATAAGTATTGATGCTTTGCGTTTGTTTTAAAATGTTCTATGACAGGACATGGGAAATAACTCCTTTACAATTATTTCCTCTGATGGTTATGTAGTTTTGTAGTCAATTATGAACTGACTCGTAGAGCATACCCAACATCCCTTCGACCTTGATGGAGGTGTGTTGTGCCAGTAGAGCCTTCTGCATTTGTTATTTAAATATGTTTTATCTCTTTCTCTCTTTCACTTTCCTGCCTGCATCGTGCCCATACTTCATTTCATTTTACTTGATGTTTGTTACCTAATGATCTCAACTCATCACCATTCCTGTGTCATTCCTAACTTAATTACTTCATCAGCTCCTCCCCTCCCCCACCCCAACACCTCCTGTGCCCATTCACCGTTCCTTTCCAATCAGTTTACTTTAATGATCTCAACTCTCTGGTCTTGTGATTACTTATTCCTGTCCTAGTCCCCCCCGCCACACCCCACATACCCTCCCACCCCCCTCCCCTCTCCACCTTCTCTCCTCCCTCCGACTTGATTTATCAGCCTTTACCTGTACTATCCCCATATCCCTCCCAATTACCCCTCATCTGCTGTACCCTCCCCCTTCCCTCCTCTTCCATTCATCTCCACCCCATCCCATACCTTCCTACTTGCTCTTCGTTCATTTACTTGATGACCTCAATTGTTCAGTATCAACAGAATGCTCATAAACCTTCTTCACTTAAATAAAGTCAATATGGCTCAGCAGAATGCTCATAAACCTTCTCCACTTCATTAAAGTCAATATGGTTCAACAGAACGCTCATAAACCTTCTTCACTTCAATAATATGGCTAACAGGGTGTGATCCTCGCAGAAGTGCATCACCCAAAACCTTGCTGTTCAACTGGTTTTGGGGGCTTTGTGAAATGTGAATCTTGTGGACTTCTTTTTCCTTCATTTAAGTTTATTGGTAATATCATTGATGCTGTTTTATTTGAGGGTTTGTTCTTGCTAAAGTTTGATCTTCACTTTTCAGAAAAAACAGGTTTTTTGTTATGTTTGTGTGTGTGTGTGTGTGTGTGTAGAGGGGGGGGGGGGGGGGGGGTGATGGGTTGTAGTTTGTTTTGTCATTGCTAGTTTTTTTGTTTGTTTTTCTTCCATGGTATGAAGCATTGTTATAAATTCATTTTTGCAGGATATGTGTTTGCTATTTCCACTGAGAAATGTGCAGTATAATACATTTCTTTTTTTGCTGATAATCTTGCCACAGTACTGCTGTGAGTTGTTCCTTTCTCTCCATTTTTCAGTGTTTATGGTGTTAACTTTTTGTGAATGAAAATTGTTCAGCTGTTGATCCTGTCATCAGCCAGATCCACATCCTTGAGGTTCATTTTATTTCCAATTTGGGAAATGATCTCATTCTTCTCCTGTAAAAACTTGCCACTTAAGCACACACACCCCTCTCTCTCTCTCTCTCTCTCTAATTTCTGTTTATTTTACTTGGTATTTTGTGATTGATAATCTCATTCTCCTCCTGTAAAAACTTACTGCTTAAGCACTATCCCACCCCTCTCTCTCTCTCTGTCCCTCACCTTTCTGTTTCGTTTACTGGGTATTTTGTGATTAATGATCACTGCTTCCCCCCTGTGAATACTCATCCAACTCCCCCACCTCCTTCTCCACCCTGCTGCTTCCCTCTTCCCCCACAGCCCCCACCATGTGTCTGCCTTAGTTACTTCATCTGCCTGATTATTTCAGCTCATCTTTGTGAATGTGTATCCACCCCAACCCCACCCCAACAACCCGCCCCCCCCCCCCCACCTCCTTTTTTTTTTCTCTGTTTGTTTCACTTAATATTTGCTCCCTCCCCCCCCTTCCTCCTCCCCACCTCCCCTCTCTCCTAAATCGGTTTGTTTCCGGTCGTGTGACTGATGCTAAATTTTGCAGCTAACTCAAAATGTTTTTATTGCAGCTGATGAAAAAAAAAGAAAGAAGAAAGAAAGAAAGAAGCAAAACAAAAGAAAACATGTACACGAAAATAGTGAGTAGAAAAGTTGATTGAGAATTGATGTAGCACATAACAGAACTACTCGAGAACTCCTGTTTCTTTCAAGGGGAAGCACTTGCTAGAAGCAAAAGGGTCACAACAAGTGCAAGAAGCATTTTTTTAAAAATTGAAGAAGAAATGAAAAGAAAAGAAAAGAAAAAAAAGAAAAAAAATAATCAGGCCACACTCTCTATTTTTACTGGTTGCATTACCTGAAACAATTAATGGAAGGGGAGTGGGGTGGGGGGTATTATCCATTCATCCCACTTTGCATTTATAGCTGAACGGTTTCAACTGTTGCTGGTGAATGGAATCCCACCTACACAAGAAAGTCAATACAGCTGATAAATGTGTGGTCCATGCAGATGCTGTTTTTGCTCAAAATTCTGCTATGCTACTGTTATTTGGCGTTTGTGAAATCTGTTTATGGTTGACTGTTATTCTCATTCAGATTTGTGGCAAATATTGTTGGCGTTATGTTACATATTTTTGTTTTGCTCTTGCCAAAACTTGCGCTTCACTTTTTAGAAGAACAAGCTTTTGGGGGTTAAATTTGATTTTTCAAATTTGATTGTTTCATTTTGCTTCTATGGTGTAGAGAGGTGTCATAAATGCATTTTTTACATTGTATACTGCTGATGTTTCTTTGGGAAAAAGAGTCCAATATTGTACAACACAAGCGTCTTTGCCCCAAGTCTTGCCTTTGTGCTTTTTTTTTCTCAATGTTTGTTGTATTAACTTATTTTTCCTCAATTAAAGTTGTGCTGCAGTTGATCCTGTCAGTAAGAAGTTCCCCTTC
Source organism: Conus betulinus (assembly GCA_016801955.1). Taxonomy (NCBI): domain Eukaryota; kingdom Metazoa; phylum Mollusca; class Gastropoda; order Neogastropoda; family Conidae; genus Conus; species Conus betulinus. The sequence goes on from JADBJO010000935.1 coordinate 491,386, forward strand.
CATTTCAGTTATTTCATGTTTAGTTCTCATGACCCCAGTTTTTTTTGTTGTTTTTTTCCTGTGAACACTTGATCCCTTAACGATCCCGCATTCTCCCTCTCCATCCCAAGCCTTTCCATTTATTCAATATCTAATGATCTCAGCTTCTCCCTGTGAATACTCATCCCTCCCCCCCCCCCCTACCCCCCCCACCCCCCTCTCAATCTCCCTCCTATTTCCCGTCTTCCCCTCTTTTTTCCTCCTACCTCTCCAACTTGGTTCATTTGCCTAATGATTTCAAAACTTAGTTCATTTGCCAAATGATTTCTAATGATTTCAAAACTTAGTTCATTTGCCTAATGATTTCAAAACTTGATTCATTTGCCTAATGATTTCAAAAACTTAGTTCATGTGCCTTATGATTTCAAAACCTAGTTCATGTGCTAATGATTTGCCTAATGATTTCTAAAAACTTGATTCATTTGCCTAATGATTTCAAAACTTAGTTCATGTGCCTAATGATTTCAAAACTTGGTTCATTTGCAAAACTTGATTTGCCTGATGATTTCAACTGTCCTCTGTGAGTACTTCCCCCATGCCCTCCTTTTACCATTTGTTCTATTTCATTGATAGGGCATTTCATGGTCAGCTGGGCTATAAGCAACCTGATCAGCCATGGGCATAAGCACCTGAATGGTCAGCTGGGCTATAAGCAACCTGAATTGAACCTAAGGATCTCAACTGTCAACTTTGAATGGAATACTCAAATTCCCGTTCAGTACAGTAGAATGAGTATAGCTGAGGAAATGTACTCTTTTCCAGATGTTGTTGTAGCAGCGTTTGCTGGGGTTTATGATATGTATACAGTCGACTGTTTTCCTTTATTTGAACTTGTAGGTAATATTATTGGTGTTCATTTTTTTTTTTTTTTTTTTTTACTTCATTCATGCCAAAGCTTGTTCTTGACATTTTGATCTGGTTTGTTGCTTCCATTATATGAAGCGGTGTGATAAATACATTAATTTTTTTGTTTTGTATTCTTTACTATGGATGTTTTATGACAAAAAGTGTTCAAGATGATACTGTAGATGCTTTGTTTCCCATATCTTGCCAGAGTATTTGAAGCATTTATTGCACTGTTAGCATACCAGGTTGGGTTTTTGTGTGTCATTCTTGCCAAAATCATGCTCTTTTTTTTTTTTTTTCTTCAGAGGAACAGACATTTAATAGTTCAGTCTATTTTGTGGCAGTCTTGTTAGAAAGTAGTAAAGAAATGCATTTTTACATGACATATTATTGACGCTTCCACTAAAAGAAAAAATGCTGTTTCGCCCAATTGTTTCCAAAAATTTACAGTTCAGATTGATTATAAATTGAGTAACGAAGAAAGAGAGTGAATGTATCTTTACAGTATAGGTATAAACGTCAAGTGAACAGTTTTGTTGTATGCATCATGTGTGTGTTTGCCATTTGAATCTATTCATGAGATCACAATGAAAGAAACTGAGCAGATATACATACATGGTCAGAAGCTATCTCTGTCTGCTTTTATACTGGTGAAGGGAGGCAGTGTGTCTTTAGCTGTAATACACTCATCATGGAAAACAGTCCTTCTACCAAAGAAAAAAAAGCTGCTGATTGATTGACTAAGCAAAATGGCAACATCGGCAAATT
>JADBJO010000935.1:500237-510237 GCA_016801955.1 Conus betulinus
TCCCTCCCTATACCTCCTGTTTGCATCAACCGGCCATGCTGACCTCCGTTGATGTCAGTGACCTCCTTCCTCCTCACTTTCCCGCAGAGTTGTCTCCACCAGTGCCAGCTACTTCATTCGTGTCGGTCGGTTGGTTGGTTGGTTGGTTGTTTGAGCTATCAAACTCATTTGAACAAAACTGGATGGAACAGTGAAGTGTGGCCTGGGACAGACCCACTGAATGGTGGGATGGATCCGTGGTGCATCAGACGGTGGACCCAGGATCCTTCAGCCAGATGAGTTTGTACACCGAGAGGAACTTCTACTTCGGTGGTCAGGCGAGAATCGCTGCTTTCAACATGGTGTTGCCATCAACGGAACTTCTTCACTCTGCACCAGTTGTTAACTTCTTGTGGGAGAAAGTGTTTAAGGTCCGTTGAGACTGTTATTAAGATTGTTTCAAACTCTTTAATGAAGAAGAACAACGAGAAGTTGCTATTACAAACTGATAACTATCTATGAAGTAATATGTATTCGTGGAATATACTGAAACTTTCAAGTTACATAAGTATTGATGCTTTGCGTTTGTTTTAAAATGTTCTATGACAGGACATGGGAAATAACTCCTTTACAATTATTTCCTCTGATGGTTATGTAGTTTTGTAGTCAATTATGAACTGACTCGTCGTAGACATACCCAACATCCCTTCGACCTTGATGGAGGTGTGTTGTGCCAGTAGAGCCTTCTGCATTTGTTATTTAAATATGTTTTATCTCTTTCTCTCTTTCACTTTCCTGCCTGCATCGTGCCCATACTTCATTTCATTTTACTTGATGTTTGTTACCTAATGATCTCAACTCATCACCATTCCTGTGTCATTCCTAACTTAATTACTTCATCAGCTCCTCCCCTCCCCCACCCCAACACCTCCTGTGCCCATTCACCGTTCCTTTCCAATCAGTTTACTTTAATGATCTCAACTCTCTGGTCTTGTGATTACTTATTCCTGTCCTAGTCCCCCCGCCACACCCCACATACCCTCCCACCCCCCTCCCCTCTCCACCTTCTCTCCTCCCTCCGACTTGATTTATCAGCCTTTACCTGTACTATCCCCATATCCCTCCCAATTACCCCTCATCTGCTGTACCCTCCCCCTTCCCTCCTCTTCCATTCATCTCCACCCCATCCCATACCTTCCTACTTGCTCTTCGTTCATTTACTTGATGACCTCAATTGTTCAGTATCAACAGAATGCTCATAAACCTTCTTCACTTAAATAAAGTCAATATGGCTCAGCAGAATGCTCATAAACCTTCTCCACTTCATTAAAGTCAATATGGTTCAACAGAACGCTCATAAACCTTCTTCACTTCAATAATATGGCTAACAGGGTGTGATCCTCGCAGAAGTGCATCACCCAAAACCTTGCTGTTCAACTGGTTTTGGGGGCTTTGTGAAATGTGAATCTTGTGGACTTCTTTTTCCCTTCATTTAAGTTTATTGGTAATATCATTGATGCTGTTTTATTTGAGGGTTTGTTCTTGCTAAAGTTTGATCTTCACTTTTCAGAAAAACAGGTTTTTTGTTATGTTTGTGTGTGTGTGTGTGTAGAGGGGGGGGGGGGGGGGGGGTGATGGGTTGTAGTTTGTTTTGTCATTGCTAGTTTTTTTGTTTGTTTTTCTTCCATGGTATGAAGCATTGTTATAAATTCATTTTGCAGGATATGTGTTTGCTATTTCCACTGAGAAATGTGCAGTATAATACATTTCTTTTTTTGCTGATAATCTTGCCACAGTACTGCTGTGAGTTGTTCCTTTCTCTCCATTTTTCAGTGTTTATGGTGTTAACTTTTTGTGAATGAAAATTGTTCAGCTGTTGATCCTGTCATCAGCCAGATCCACATCCTTGAGGTTCATTTTATTTCCAATTTGGAAATGATCTCATTCTTCTCCTGTAAAAACTTGCCACTTAAGCACACACACCCTCTCTCTCTCTCTCTCTCTCTAATTTCTGTTTATTTTACTTGGTATTTTGTGATTGATAATCTCATTCTCCTCCTGTAAAAACTTACTGCTTAAGCACTATCCCACCCCTCTCTCTCTCTCTGTCCCTCACCTTTCTGTTTCGTTTACTGGGTATTTTGTGATTAATGATCACTGCTTCCCCCCTGTGAATACTCATCCAACTCCCCCACCTCCTTCTCCACCCTGCTGCTTCCCTCTTCCCCCACAGCCCCCACCATGTGTCTGCCTTAGTTACTTCATCTGCCTGATTATTTCAGCTCATCTTTGTGAATGTGTATCCACCCCAACCCACCCAACCCCCCCCCCCCCCCCCCCCCACCTCCTTTTTTTTTCTCTGTTTGTTTCACTTAATATTTGCTCCCTCCCCCCTTCCTCCTCCCTACCTCCCCTCTCTCCTAAATCGGTTTGTTTCCGGTCGTGTGACTGATGCTAAATTTTGCAGCTAACTCAAAATGTTTTTATTGCAGCTGATGAAAAAAAAAAAGAAAAAAAAAAGAAAGAAGAAGAAAAAGAAAAAACATGTAAAACGAAAATAGTGAGTAGAAAAGTTGATTGAGAATTGATGTAGCACATAACAGAACTACTCAAGAACTCCTGTTTCTTTCAAGGGGAAGCACTTGCTAGAAACAAAAGGGTGACAACAAGTGCAAGAAGCAATTGCAAAAAGTAGGGCAACATTTTTTTTTTTTAAAGAAATTGAAGAAGAGTGAAAAGAAAAGAAGAAAAAAAAAAAAAAATCAGGCCACACTCTCTATTTTTACTGGTTGCATTACCTGAAACAATTAATTGGAAGGGGAGTGGGGTGGGGGGTATTATCCATTCATCCCACTTTGCATTTATAGCTGAACGGTTTCAACTGTTGCTGGTGAATGGAATCCCACCTACACAAGAAAGTCAATACAGCTGATAAATGTGTGGTCCTTGCAGATGCTGTTTTGCTCAAATTCTGCTATGCTACTGTTATTTGGCGTTTGTGAAATCTGTTTATGGTTGACTGTTATTCTCATTCAGATTTGTGGCAAATATTGTTGGCGTTATGTTACATATTTTGTTTTTTTGCTCTTGTCAAAACTTGCGCTTCACTTTTTAGAAGACAAGCTTTTGGGGGTTAAATTTGATTTTTCAAATTTGATTGTTTCAATTTTGCTTCTATGGTATAGAGAGGTGTCATAAATGCATTTTTACATTGTATACTGCTGATGTTTCTTTGGGAAAAAGAGTCCAATATTGTACAACACAAGCGTCTTTGCCCCAAGTCTTGCCTTTGTGCTTTTTTTTTCCTCAATGTTTGTTGTATTAACTTATTTTTCCTCAATTAAAGTTGTGCTGCAGTTGATCCTGTCAGTAACAAGTTCCCCTTCCATTTCAGTTATTTCATGTTTAGTTCTCATGACCCCAGTTTTTTTTTTTTTTTTTTCCTGTGAACACTTGATCCCTTAACGATCCCGGCATTCTCCCTCTCCATCCCAAGCCTTTCCATTTATTCAATATCTAATGATCTCAGCTTCTCCCTGTGAACACTCATCCCTCTTCCCCCCACCCCCCCCCCCCCCCCCCTCTCAATCTCCCCTCCCATATTTCGTCTTCCCTCTCCTTTTCCTCCTACCTCTCCAACTTGGTTCATTTGCCAATGATTTCAAAACTTAGTTCATTTGCCAAATGATTTCAAAACTTAGTTCATTTGCCTAATGATTTCAAAACTTAGTTCATTTGCCAAATGATTTCAAAACTTAGTTCACTGCCTAATGATTTCAAAACTTAGTTCATTTGCCTAATGATTTCAAAACTTAGTCCATTTGCCTAATGATTTCAAAACTTAGTTCATTTGCCAAATGATTTCAAAACTTGATTCATTTGCCTAATGATTTCAAAACTTAGTTCGTATGCCTAATGATTTCAAAACCTAGTTCATGTGCCTAATGATTTCAAAACTTGGTTCATTTGCCCCGATGATTTCAAAACTTGGTCCATTTGCCTGATGATTTCAACTGTTCTCTATGAGTACTTCCCTACCCCACCCCCATGCCTTCCTTTTACCATTTGTTCTATTTCATTAGCCCTGATAGGGCATTTCATGGTCAGCTGGGCTATAAGCAACCTGAATTTCATGGTCAGCTGGGCTATAAGCAACCTGAATTTCATGGTCAACTGGGCTATAAGCAACCTGAATTGAACCTAAGGATCTCAACTGTCAGCTTTGAATGGAATACTCAAATCCCATTCAGTACAATAGAATGAGTATAGTTGAGGAAATGTACTCTTTTCCCAGATGTTGTTGTAGCAGCATTTGCTGGGGGGTTATGATATGTATACAGTTGACTGTTTTTCCTTTATTTGAACTTGTAGGTAATATTATTGGTGTTCATTTTTATCTTTTTTTTTTCACTTCATTCACATGCAAAGCTTGTTCTGGACTTTTTTGGATATGGTTTGTTGCTTCCATTATATGAAGCGGTGTGATAAATACATTAATTTTTTGTTTTGCATTCTTTACTATGGATGTTTTTATGACAAAAAGTGTTCAAGATGATACTATAGATGTGTTGTTTCCCCACATCTTGCCAGAGTATTTGAAGCATTTATTGCACTGTTAGCATACCAGGTTGGTTTTTGTGTGTCATTCTTGCCAAAGAAGTGAAAAAAAAAAAGATAAAAATGAACACCAATAATATTACCTACAAGTTCAAATAAAGGAAAACAGTCAACTGTATACATATCATAACCCCAGCAAATGCTGCTACACAACTTCTGGAAAAGAGTACATTTCCTCAACTATACTCATTCTATTGTACTGAATGGGAATTTGAGTATTCCATTCAAAGCTTGACAGTTGAGATCCTTAGGTTCAATTCAGGTTGCTTTAGCCCAGTTTGACCATGAATTCAGGTTGCTTATAGCCCAGCTGACCATGAAATTCAGGTTGCTTATAGCCCAGCTGACCATGAAATGCCCTATCAGGGCTAATGAAATAGAACAAATGGTAAAGGAAGGCATGGGGGTGGGGTAGGGAAGTACTCATAGAGAACAGTTGAAATCATCAGGCAAATGGACCAAGTTTTGAAATCATCGGGCAAATGAACCAAGTTTTGAAATCATTAGGCACATGAACTAGGTTTTGAAATCATTAGGCATACGAACTAAGTTTGAAATCATTAGGCAAATGAATCAAGTTTTGAAATCATTTGGCAAATGATAAGTTTTGAAATCATTAGGCAAATGGACTAAGTTTTGAAATCATTAGGCAAATGAACTAAGTTTGAAATCATTAGGCAAATGAACTCAAGTTTTTGAAATCATTTGGCAAATGAACTAAGTTTTGAAATCATTTGGCAAATGAACTAAGTTTTGAAATCATTTGGCAAATGAAGTTTGAATCATTTGGAGAGGTAGGAGGAAAGGTAGAGGGGGAGGGGAAGACGAAATGGGAGGGAGATTGAGAGGGGGTGGGGGTGGGGGGTAGGGGTGGAGAGGGATGAGTATTCACAGGGAGAAGCTGAGATCATTAGATATTGAATAAATGGAAAGGCTTGGGATGGAGAGGGAGAATGCCGGGATCGTTAAGGGGTCAAGTGTTCACAGGAAAAAAAAAACAAAAAAAAACTGGGGTCATGAGGAACTAAACATGAAATAACTGAAATGGAAGGGGAACTTCTTACTGACAGGATCAATTGCAGTACAACTTTAATTGAGGAAAAATAAGTTAATACAACAAACATTGAGGACAAAAAAAAAGCACAAAGGCAAGACTTGGGGCAAAGACGCTTGTGTTGTACAATATTGGACTCTTTTCCCAAAGAAACATCAGCAGTATACAATGTAAAAAATGCATTTATGACACCTCTCTACACCATAGAAGCAAAATGAAACAATCAAATTTGAAAAATCAAATTTAACCCCCAAAAGCTTGTTCTTCTAAAAAGTGAAGCGCAAGTTTTGACAAGAGCAAAACAAAATATGTAACATAACGCCAACAATATTTGCCACAAATCTGAATGAGAATAACAGTCAACCATAAACAGATTTCACAAACGCCAAATAACAGTAGCATAGCAGAATTTTGAGCAAAACAGCATCTGCATGGACCACACATTTATCAGCTGTATTGACTTTCTTGTGTAGGTGGGGATCCATTCACCAGCAACAGTTGAAACCGTTCAGCTATAAATGCAAAGTGGGATGAATGGATAATACCCCCCACCCCACTCCCCTTCCAATTAATTGTTTCAGGTAATGCAACCAGTAAAAAATAGAGAGTGTGGCCTGATTTTTTTTTTCTTTTTACTTCTTTTCTTTTCTTTTCATTTCTTCTTCAATTTTACTTTTTTGAAAAAATGCTTCTTGCACTTGTTGTGACCCTTTTGCTTCTAGCAAGTGCTTCCCCTTGAAAGAAACAGGAGTTCTCGAGTAGTTCTGTTACATGCTACATCAATTCTCAATCACAACTTTTCTACTCACTATTTCGTGTACATGTTTTCTTTTTCGTTTTGCTTCTTTTTCTTCTTCTTTTTTTTTTTTTTTCATCAGCTGCAATACAAACATTTTGAGTTAGCTGCAAAATTTAGCATCAGTCACACGACCGGAAACAAACCGATTTAGGAGAGAGGGGAGGTAGGGAGGAGGAAGGGGGGAGGGAGCAAATATTAAGTGAAACAAACAGAGAAAAAAAAAGAGGGTGGGGGGGGGGGGGGTGGTTGTTGGGGTGGGGTTGGGGTGGATACACATTCACAAAGATGAGCTGAAATAATCAGCAGATGAAGTAACTAAGGCAGACACATGGTGGGGGCTGTGGGGGAAGAGGGAAGCAGCAGGGTGGAGAAGGAGGTGGGGGAGTTGGATGAGTATTCACAGGGGGGAAGCAGTGATCATTAATCACAAAATACCCAGTAAACGAAACAGAAAGGTGAGGGACAGAGAGAGAGAGAGGGGGTGGGATAGTGCTTAAGCAGTAAGTTTTTACAGGAGGAGAATGAGATTATCAATCACAAAATACCAAGTAAAATAAACAGAAATTAGAGAGAGAGAGAGAGAGAGAGGGGTGTGTGTGCTTAAGTGGCAAGTTTTTACAGGAGAAGAATGAGATCATTCCCAAATTGGAAATAAAATGAACCTCAAGGATGTGGATCTGGCTGATGACAGGATCAACAGCTGAACAATTTTCATTCACAAAAAGTTAACACCATAAACACTGAAAAATGGAGAGAAAGGAACACAACTCACAGCAGTACTGTGGCAAGATATCAGCAAAAAAAGAAATGTATTATACTGCACATTTCTCAGTGGAAATAGCAAACACATATCCTGCAAAAATGAATTTATAACAATGCTTCATACCATGGAAGAAAAACAAACAAAAAACTAGCAATGACAAAACAAACTACAACCCATCACACCCCCCCCCCCCCCCCCCCTCTACACACACACACACACACAAACATAACAAAAAACCTGTTTTTCTGAAAAGTGAAGATCAAACTTTAGCAAGAACAAACCCTCAAATAAAACAGCATCAATGATATTACCAATAAACTTAAATGAAGGAAAAAGAAGTCCACAAGATTCACATTTCACAAAGCCCCCAAAACCAGTTGAACAGCAAGGTTTTGGGTGATGCACTTCTGCGAGGATCACACCCTGTTAGCCATATTATTGAAGTGAAGAAGGTTTATGAGCGTTCTGTTGAACCATATTGACTTTAATGAAGTGGAGAAGGTTTTGAGCATTCTGCTGAGCCATATTGACTTTATTTAAGTGAAGAAGGTTTATGAGCATTCTGTTGATACTGAACAATTGAGGTCATCAAGTAAATGAACGAAGAGCAAGTAGGAAGGTATGGGATGGGGTGGAGATGAATGGAAGAGGAGGGAAGGGGGAGGGTACAGCAGATGAGGGGTAATTGGGAGGGATATGGGGATAGTACAGGTAAAGGCTGATAAATCAAGTCGGAGGGAGGAGAGAAGGTGGAGAGGGGAGGGGGGTGGGAGGGTATGTGGGGTGTGGCGGGGGGGACTAGGACAGGAATAAGTAATCACAAGACCAGAGAGTTGAGATCATTAAAGTAAACTGATTGGAAAGGAACGGTGAATGGGCACAGGAGGTGTTGGGGTGGGGGAGGGGAGGAGCTGATGAAGTAATTAAGTTAGGAATGACACAGGAATGGTGATGAGTTGAGATCATTAGGTAACAAACATCAAGTAAAATGAAATGAAGTATGGGCACGATGCAGGCAGGAAAGTGAAAGAGAGAAAGAGATAAAACATATTTAAATAACAAATGCAGAAGGCTCTACTGGCACAACACACCCTCCATCAAGGTCGAAGGGATGTTGGGTACGCTCTACGAGTCAGTTCATAATTGACTACAAAACTACATAACCATCAGAGGAAATAATTGTAAAGGAGTTATTTCCCATGTCCTGTCATAGAACATTTTAAAAACAAACGCAAAGCATCAATACTTATGTAACTTGAAAGTTTCAGTATATTCCACGAATACATATTACTTCATAGATAGTTATCAGTTTGTAATAGCAACTTCTCGTTGTTCTTCTTCATTAAAGAGTTTGAAACAATCTTAATAACAGTCTCAACGGACCTTAAACACACTTTCTCCCACAAGAAGTTAACAATTGGTGCAGAGTGAAGAAGTTCCGTTGACGGCAACACCATGTTGAAAGCAGCGATTCTCGCCTGACCACCGAAGTAGAAGTTCCTCTCAGTGTACAAACTCATCTGGCTGAAGGATCCTGGGTCCACCGTCTGATGCACTACGGATCCATCCCACCATTCAGGGGTCTGTCCCAGGCCACACTGCACCGTTCCATCCAGTTTTGTTCAAATGAGTTTGATAGCTCAAACCAACCAACCAACCAACCAACCGACCGACACACGAATGAAGGTAGCTGGCACTGGCGGAGACAACTCTGCGGGAAAGTGAGGAGGAAGGAGGTCACTGACATCAAGGGAGGTCAGCATGGCCGGTTGATGCAAACAGGAGGTATAGGGAGGGATGTGGGGATGGGAAGGTGTGTGTGTGTGGAATGTGAGGGTGGGGGCCAGAGAGAACATGTTATACCACTTACAAACAAACAAACAAACGAGAAGATTAGGAAGGTATTAAGGAAGGGATGGGTGGGTGGGTGGGTAGGTTCGATGAAGGTGCATAATATCAGTGACTACTAGCCCTATTTCTAATTGCTTGGCAACAAACATCAAAAAACACTTGACTGTGAGGCGTATGATAATAGTAACTATGAGCACAATCATGAACTCTTTGACAACTATGCATTACAATGCCTGACTATACACTGCACAGGAGAAATGCCATACTTAGAAAGACAGAATATAGAATCTGTACATTCATCGCAATATGTCTACACTAAATAACCCACACACAAAATACCCACATCATACACATTTAATACTCAATTTAAAGAAATACAATAAGTATGTAATCTCAGAATGCCCCAAAAGTGCCAGCTCCATGCAAAAGTGTGTGATCTTAGCACAAAAAGTTCATCTCTGTACAAAAATGTAATCTCAGTACAATAGCATGTATTTAGTATTTAAGTATGTATCGTTGTAAAAGCAAAAATGTGTAATCTCAGTATAGATGTATAAATAATCTATGAGAGATGTGGCACAGAAAATTTCACAAATTTTTTTTTCACACCATGTTTGAAAAAATAAATCAGCAAGAATAAGCCTTGTAAAATGTCCTTCCTAACAACGATCACCGTTCACATGGCCAGCTCACACTGACAGTTCATATGGCCAACTCACACTGACAGTTCACATGGCCGACTGACACTGTGCTCAATCTCCACACTAGGCAATACCTTTTTACCTTCAACCAGCTACACACTTAGGTCAGTCTAAAAAGAAACAAACAAAAAAATTGTCCAGTGGAGTGGTTCGTGTCTTGCCATATCTTTTCAGCCATACATCATGGCGGAGTGAGCATCATCGGCGCTATCACGGTACACCTGCAAACATGGAAA
>JADBJO010000935.1:517737-525460 GCA_016801955.1 Conus betulinus
TTAGTCACTAGTCATGCTTAGTGCCTTACCAGGGCAAGGGCCAGATGGAAAAAAAGCGTGTGTTTGCTTATCATCATCATCATCATTGTCATCATCATCATGACACATGCACACACCCACAACTGGCAACTAACCATCTATAGTAAAGAATCCCTTTTCTAGAAGGTGTTCAGAAACAAGTGTGAGTGAGAGTATTTTCCAAACACACTGAGACAAACAAAAGACGGAAAACCGGTATAAACATTGGGCAAATCAAAGTAACCAAATGAAGTAAAAATAACATATACTTATAAAAAAAAACAACAACAACAACGATCGTGCACCACAAGATGATTTGGAAACAAAAAAGAAATCCACACTTTCAATGTGCAGATAGTACAGAGAGGAACAAAGGCTGGATATGTGCTGAAAGGGCACAATAGAGGACAGTCCTGGTGTTTCACATCAGAATGCAACTGCATACCACCCTCACCCTCACTGATCACTTTAATAAGAAGTACCAGATTCTGTACCCCTTTAGGTCATTTTCACATCATACCTCTGATGTAAATTCCCCTCCACATCACTACCCATGTTGAGATCTTGTCAACGTCTTCTGTATGGTAAGATTTCTGCGGATGGCAGTTGGATGAATGTGGCAGTGGTCTCCCTTCATACAGCAGCAGGGAAAGTGAGGAAGCCTCACCCTGTTTAGCTCCACATTGTAACATCACTGTCATCAGCAGGCTTTGGCAGATGGCGCCATGGATATGTTGAATCAGAACAGACACCATTAAACACCACCGAAGTGAGTCAGCAGCAGCTCTGTTCCATGCTGCACAAGGGTTCAGCAAGTCAAACAGCCCACCACCAACATTGCCTTCCTCACTGACTGCAGATCCCTGTTGCATGGCTTCCAGAGCAACAGAAGTGAACAGCAGCTGAACAACATCAAAAAGCCCTCCATGACCTGTCAAGATGATCCACCATTGTATTCCAGTGGATTCCATCCCACTGTAGGATCACCAGGAATGAGAAGGCTGACGCTCTGTCCAAGGCAGGTAGCAAATGGAGCAGTTCAGCCACCTAGTGACCTACAGAGAGGCCAAAACTGTCATCCACAACCAATATCATAACCAGTGGACGAGAAGGCTGGGCGCAGACAATGGTGTTGATCCAATCCATCAACACCAGAGATACCAACAAACAACCCTCGTCAGACTGAGAACTGGCCACTGCTGACTGCTGAGCCACCTCAGGCAAATTAAGATTGCACTGGATCTCGGAGCCCAGTACACATCCTCAACCACTGTCCAGCCCACGATATGTACTGATGGAAGAATTGTCAGCCTGCACTTGTTTTCTCCCACTACGAACTTGTTCAGCTCATGACCTACCACAGCATTGAACCTGGTCAGAGGGGGCAGCCATCAAGATCTTGTAAAGACTGTGAGATTAATCGTGGCTACATGATTGAAGATCTGACACAACCATGAAAAAAAAAAAAAAGAAATCGACTGCAGAAGAAGAAGATGATTCAGCATCAGTGCAGAGTCTCATCTGGTGGGTTGCCTTCTGACGACCTGCTATTGACAGCTCACTGAAGAGTGTTGGTACTGGGGCAGCACAAGGACAGACCAGGATAGGGTTTCGTACAGGGAAGATGACATGGGAGTGATGGTAGGAAAGCGGTGCAGGTTATAGCGATGTAATTGAAATAAACACAGGGCCACATACTGTGCACAACTTAGATGCAGGTTATAGCGATGTAGTTGAAATAAACACAGGCCCACATGCTGTGCACAACTTTGCTGCAGGTTATTGGGGTAGCTGAAATAAACAAAGGCCCACTTACTGTGAACAACTTTGATGCAGGTTATTGGGGTATTGAAATAAACACAGGCCCACTTACTGTGAACAAACTTTGATGCAGGTTATTGGGGTAGTTGAAATAACAAAGGCCCACTTACTGTGAACAACTTTGATGCAGGTTATTGGGGTATTGAAATAACAAAGGGCCCACTTACTGTGAACAACTTTCATGCAGGTTATTGGGGTAGTTGAAATAACAAAGGCCCACTTACTGTGAACAACTTTCATGCAGGTTACTGGGGTAGTTGAAATAAACACAGGCCCACTTACTGTGAACAACTTTGATGTAGGTTATTGGGGGTAGTTGAAATAAATACAGGCCACTTACTGTGAACAACTTTGATGTGCGTTATTGGGGTAGTTGAAATAAACACAGGCCCACTTACTGAGAATAACTTTGATGTAGGTTATTGGGGGCAGTTGAAATAAACACAGGCCCACTTACTGTGCACAGCTGAATCAGGTTACTGAGGAAAGCGTCCATCACCATTGTGTCATCAGGCAGCCGGGATCGCTGTGTGACTGCAACAAAGCTCATCATGTCTGTCATGGAGATACAACAGACATGCACGCACGAGCTCATTCACACACACACACACACACACACACACACACACACACACACACACACACACACCAAAAACAACTGTGCCCAACACATACATACACAAATACAACACAAACCATCATGTCTCTCATACACAAAAAACAGAAACTGACATGCCCATCAGATCAACACACACACATGGGTGTCGATCAGCACAGTTTTGCCATGTACCTTTACAGGAAAAACAGCATTTTGAGTGTATACGGCTATATCGTTGCTTCTATATGGGAAAATGAAGGTGAACATTAAAAAAGAAATCTTATCAGAATTTTTTTTCTAACTGTAAGTTGGAAACTGTTTACCATCGTTTCAAGTGTCAACTTTAACAAAAAAAATCTTATCAGAAAATTCTGATAAGATTTTTTTTTTTTTAATGTGGTTGGTAATGGTCTGGACCCCTCTAACTGTAAGCTGGAAACATAACTGATGTTTCAAGTGTCAACATTAATAAAAGAAATCTTATCAGAATTTTCTCTAAATGTAAGTTGGAAACTTATATCTGATATTTCAAGTGTCAACATTAACAAAAGAAATCTTATCAGAATTTTCTCTACATGTAAGTTGGAAATTTATAACTGATGTTTCAAGCATCAACATTAACAAAGAAATCTTATCAGAATTTTCTCTAAATGTAAGTTGGAAACTTGTAACTGATACTTCAAGTCTCAATATTAACAAACGAAATCTTATCAGAATTTTATCTTAACTGTAAGTTGCCAACTTGTAACTGAAGTTTCTAGAGTCAATATTGACAAAAAACATCCTAACAGAATTTTCTCTCACTGTAAGTTGGAAACTTGTAACCGATGTTTCACGGTGGCTGGCAGCTGTTGCCTCATGTGGAACTGACTTCCATGCACCCAGACCTCTCCAAAAAATGTTACTTCTGGATCATTACGCCGAAATTAGCTGCTAATCCAAGTTGTGCATCTGTAAGTTCTGGCTTTATGTGATTTCATCAGGTATCATTTCTTTGGTTTATAAGAAGCAGCAGTGGAATGTATGGAAATTCCTAGCTGGTTATAAGAGACAGAAGCCCTTGGACTCCAAAGTGGTTGACACACACACCCACAACACACAAACTGGCACGTCCATCATGAAGTTACGCCAACACACAAAAAAACAATGTCTATACTTCAGCATTTTTAACATAGGTAGACCAAACGTCCTACCTGGTGCCATGCCGTTGAAGGCGTTTTCAAAACAGTTTGCTTGGCTTTTCAACGTCCAGCCTCTGAGAAGTCAGGACCACCAGCTTCATCACATACCTGAAACGACAGTGATGGGCAGAGGTCTGGACTCCTCTATGCTTTCTTGCACTATTCGCTCTGTCAATGGTTGGCACCAGACCAGAGTCAGGAAGCCTCCAAGGAAACTGGACCTGTGAAGTGACCGACTTCTGTCGATTTGAAAGCACTGACTGGTTTGGTTTTGTAAGACAACGCTGCCTACATTTGATTAAGTCTCCTGATTTGGTTCCATTTCTTGATGTAGTAGTAGAAAGAAAAACTCATGGAGAGCGTGGCAGCAGAGAGTCCTCAGAAGAGAAGCCCCCTTCAAGCGAGTGTTTCGGCCCTTATCTCCTGACACTCTAGGGGGGTTGGGCCACACCCGGTTCATGACTCCGGATGTCCCTCTGCTGCCCCTTTTTTTTTTTTTCCCATCTTGGGATGAGCCATGACTGGGATTCGAACCCATGCCCTTCTGGACATGCTCGTTTCCACTTAATGACTCGCGCACTAACCACTGAGCCACAGGGACACCTGATATTTGTAGGAAAGTTAAGCCTTATGAAGTTCACTTTTGTTCCTCCTTGACCAGATCCAACTTGAACACCTCTCTGCCGCTTCTGCCATTGCTTTCAGGGCTTTGGTTTTTTTCCCTCCCTGCAACTGAGCTGTTTCATGAGGCTGTATGCAGACGTTCCCACAAACCCCCTAGCTCCAATTTCTGCAGTGAGAACTTTGACCTGATAGCCTTCTCTCCTCAGGCTGTTTGCCAGATCAGCATACTTTTCAGTCTTGTAGATCTGAGCTGCCTCCATTCTGTTCTCATATGGCACCGTGAGCTCGATCATGATCAGCTGCTTGGTTGACTGAGAGAGTGTAATACTATGTCTGGTCTCATGCCACTCTTGCTGATAATCTCTGGGTGACTATTCCATTCTGGGAGGGTCTGCTGTGCACTCCCAGTCATCTGCCCGTCCAGCAGACTCTGCCTGTATGTTCCGAGTGGCACTGTTGTTCTTGGCCATGATTCGCTGCCTCCTGCCGTGAAGAATGTTGCGGGTGCTTTTGGAGTCCTGATTTTCCCTTTTGTGGTGTTGGTACTAGCCCAGACTACTTGTACAATCTCTTTGAGCACTTGGTTGTGCCTCCATGTGTACCTTCCTTGAGCCAGGGCTACTTTACATGAGAGCTTAGGACATGCTCCACTGTTTGTTTTTCATGGCAAAGGGGGCATGAAGGATCGTCTGTTTTTCCCCACTTCACCAGGTTTGCATTTGAAGGCAGAAGGTCATATGCAGATCTGAGAATGAAGCTGATCCTGAGAGGGGCCATGCCAAAATGTCATTCCAAGTGAGACTTCTTTGGAGTGCATTCTCCCACGTTGTCCATGCCCTTGCTGGCTCTGCTGGACTGCTTTTTGGAGTCTTTGTTGGTCTTCTCTTTTCTCATCTCCTGAATCATCATGTCTCTTTTGGCTTTTCCTTTGGCCTTTGACCACCATTCAGTTTTGGTCACCCCCAGTCCTTGTCTGTTGGTCTGTGTGTGTCCTGTTATTTCTCTGATCTTGAGACTTTCTTTTGCAGAATCATCGCCTCTTGAACTTTCCATTTTCTGCCTGTCTTCAGCTGGGGCTTGATTGCTTCAACCACCTTGTCTCCTGAGTCCTCCAGCATGCTTTGAAGTCTGATCTTCCCTGCTTTATATTCCTCCAGGATGGATTTCAGTGGTAGTTTCAGCTTTGCTTGGCGACAGTATAGCGCTATGTCAGTCAGACAGGGTGGGACACCAAGCCATTTCCTTGTGAACTTGTTGATTTTGGATTCCATTGCCTCCACTATGCTGGTGCAGATGTCGTATATCATCAGAGGCCATAGGAGCTTTGGTATCAGCATGAACTGCAGACACCAGACCTTTGTATTTGCCAGGGAGCCCACACTGGTCAATGGTCTCCAAGCCTTCTTCCGACATCTGTTTGGTTTCTTTTGCTCTTCGTGTGTCTTTCAGCGTATCATCATACCATCTTCCAAGGCTCTTGACTGGCTCTTCTGTTACTGTTGGAATGGTCTGGTTGGCAACACTGAAGACCACAGATTCGGCCACTTTTCCTTTCCTCAGTGAGAGACTCCGTGATTTCTTTGGCTTGAACTTCATTCTGGATGAGGCAACTATGTCGTCCAGCCTCTCCAGCACGTGACGTGTCTCGTCTTCTCTGGATGAAATCACTGTAGTGTCATCCATGAAGGCCTTGAGAGGGGGCATCTTGTATCCATCGCCAAGGTCTGTCTGTCTTGCGTTGCTTGTTGCTGCTTTCAAGATGACTTCCATTGCCAACACGAACAGTATTGGGGAAATGGCACAGCCCATTGCAATGCCCACTTCCAAGTTGATCCAATCTGTTGTGTACTCCTTGGTAGAGAACCGCATTGAGAAGCCATGAAAGCCATGTACTTCTTGAGCATGTCGAGCGGATGTTCTTTGGCACATGGTACATCTTAAGAGCCAACTGTATCATCTCATGGGGTACAGATCCATATGCGTTTGCCAGGTCGAGCCACACACTACGTCCAGGTCTCTCTTTTCTGTTTTTGCTCTTTGGATTGCGTCCCAGATCATTGTGGCGTGTTCTACACAGCCAGCCACGCCTGGAATGCCACCTTTCTGGACTGACACATCCAAGTACTTGTTTTCCATGAGGTACTTGGTCAGCCTTGCTGCCATGACAGAGAAGAAGATTTTCCCTTCGACGTTCAGTAGTGATATTGGCCTGAACTGGCTGATGTCACTTGAGTTTTGCTCTTTGGGGATGTACACACCATCTGCCGTCATCCACTGGCCGCTGATCTTCTGATTTCTCCAAGCTGAAGCTGATCCTGTGGAGCCACTCCAGCACCTTGGGACATTTCTTGTACAGCTGGTAAGGTATTCCGTTTGGCCCTGGTGATGATTTGGCTCTGGCTTTGTCGACCACCTTCTTGATTTCCGCCAACGTTGGAGGCTTGTCATTGAACTGTTTCTCAGGGTTGGTTGGCCACACCAGACCTTGAATGTCGAGTGGTGCTTTGCTCTGTGAGTCAGAGTATGTTTTTCTCAGATGCTGCTCAAGAACTCCTTTGTCCACACTTAGGGTCCCAGATTTTGGCTGCTCGAACAGAGTTCTGGCAAACTGGAAGGGGTCTCTGAAGAAACGCTCTGTGTCTTCTTCTTTTTGCTCTTTCCTCTTCCTCGCAGATTCCGCTTTGCTGAGGGCGCTGTGTTTTGCTTTCAGGTCTTCCCAGAGTTTTTCCAAGCCTTGTTTTTCAGCTGGCAGTGCAGTCTTCATTTGCTTCTTGAGGTTTTTCTTTTGGACCCTGATCTTGTCCATCTCTTCTTGGCGTCTGGATTTCTTTGGAGGTGTTTTCTCTTTGGGTAGTTTTGCTCCATAGGCGTCTCTACATGTGGCATACACAATGTCCCCATATGTGGCTAGTTTGTGTTCCAGGGTGCTTTTCCCTATCAGTGCATCGAGTCTTTGGGACGATTTTTGCATCCAGTTTCTCCCAATCTTCAGTCTCGTTTGCTCGTGGCAGGTTGAGTTTCAGGCGCCTGGCATCGAGGGCCTGTGCAAATTCCTCATCCGAACCAACAGCGTGGATGTCCTTGGCACTGTGGTTTAAATCCTGGCCTTGGTCTCCGACGTCTTATCTGCTGATGCAGTGCGCTGCTGCTCATTCAGATGAGTCTTCACACATCCCATCTTTGTTCTGTGGATCTTCATGCCACGGGTGGTAGCGAAACGCTTTCCACAGACACATGGATATTCCATTTGGTCCATGTTCGTAGTCCGTTTGGGATTTGCAGTCGTGATTGGTCCCTTTCGGTGAATCCTGGGAGCATCTTTTCCTTTTGTTTTTAGTAGCCACATGTTGAAGGCAAAGTGGGGAGCCAGCCCACAGAGAGCCCTTGGTTCTGGTCTTTTCCCAGTGTCCTCCGGTCTTTCCCGGACGTCCTCCGGCCTATTCCCGGAAGTCAATGGTTTACCCATGCATCAGTAGAAAGA
>JADBJO010000936.1:0-22500 GCA_016801955.1 Conus betulinus
CCGGCATAGAACCGTTTTCTCTTCTTTACGATCTTAACCCCATACAGGTCAGACTTATTTAATGTTCATTGGGAGTAAATGAACTGAAATTAAATCAGCAGCAAAGAATGGTTTGAAATACTGTCAGGTATGTCAGACTGGAGTCAGAAATGCTTGCACAAATAGTTTGTCCAATGTACGACGATTTAGGAAGGAAATATCTGTGTAAATATGTTACACAATGTCGGAATCTCTTTGTTACAGAGATTATTACAGAAGCAAAGCTGCACGACTACTGGTGACGTTGGTACGTTCATTATCTGTCCTTCGAGACAGATGGCAACATACGTTGCCACCCCTAGCTTATACGTATTTATCACAGGATAATTACCCATGCCGCTGTACTTCGTTTGATATTCCCCTCTCGGGAGATCGTTGCCCTTTGGTTTGTCATTTTATGTTCACCAGCTTTGTCATTATTTGACGTGTGTATACAGTGACTTTACATTAAACTTTGTTGACTCTCTCTCTCTCTCTCTCTCTCTCTCTCTCTCTCTCTCTCTCTCTCTCCTCTCTCGCCACCTTCGAGATTCTAGAAAGCATACAACATGCTTCATATGTTACAGGAAAGAAATGTAAGGGTTCAAAACTGGGCATCACATTTAAAGCATCTTCTGTGTTCAAATGGTTTTGGCTACGTTTGATGTATGGTGAAGTCGGGAACAAGAAACTTTTTCTCAGGGTCTTTAAGGACCGCCTTATTAATTGTTTCTGTCAGCGGTGGTACTCACATATGTCTGAAAGCAATCGTTTTGATCTTTATTATTCTTTCAAGAATATTTTTGAACGTGAAAAATATGTTGATTTCATTAACAATAGAATTTTAAAAACTGCCTTAGTACGTTTCAGGTTGGGAGTCTCAACTATTCAAAGTCACTGCCTCCGCTTCTTGCCTGCTGTTTGTCCCCTATGTTATGCAGAGACTGCGAAGACGAATTCCACGTCCTGTTTGAATGTACATATTACAATGACCTTAGAATTAAATATTCCATCAATAGCCCAGAAAGTTATTTGTCGAAATGTGAGCAATGTGCAGGAATTCTTAATGGTATATTGATAGCCAACTTCAAATGTCTAAATTTCTTTTCCTAGCTTTAAAGCGAAGGGAAAATTCGATACAAATGAGTTAAGATATATTTTCGTACACAGTTGTGTGCGCGCAGGATCGAATGGACAATGTATGCATAGATGTATATATTTATTAACATATATATTTTTCATGGGTTTGTTTTCTTTGGGATTGTAACGGGTCTCAGGCCTATACACAATTAAACCATTGTCAGTTTGTCAGTTGTCTCTTCTCTCTCTCTCTCTCTCTCTCTCTCTCTCTCTCTCTCTCTCTCTCTCTCTCTCGGTCTGTCTGTCTGTCTCCCCCCCCTCTCCCCCCACTCCCTCTCTTTCTTTTCAGCTTTTTTGTCTGCTCGTCAGCTAGTGAAGAATAACGTCCTGCAGACATTCGTTTGTTGGCTGATGATGGACGACTCGGGAAGGCACGAGGGATGAGGCAAGTAGATGTCTTAATCATCGACAGAATAATCACCCTGCCTCCCTCTGCTGACGTTGAGCTGTAGCCAAGATGACAGACCTGTTTGTGGGCTGGACTCTTCCTCAAAGGATTCGTCTCTTGACATCAGAGAGAAGCATGGCGTGGGTTTGTTTCAGCGAAGCGTGGGTTTTCAACCCTGGCAATGATAGGCCTGTCTGCCCCGGAGTCAAGCCTTCCTTGACACAGTGATTCGAGCTGAACGCAGACATGCTTTTCTCTAGGGGTCTTCTTTTAGTGGCAAAACGTCTCTGCACAACATAGGAAACAATGTATACCTAAAATTGAAAGGGGGATGGGGGGGGGGGGGGGGGGGATAACGTGGGGATTGAAACCTTGCGTCCTTTGAGTATTCCTTGGCAAATAAAACTTGTGGTCCGCCTAAAGGATATTGTTTTAGGTGTTTTAGAACACTTCAGTATTTCATTAGGTTTTTTTGTTAAACTTAGAGACGTCAAGGTTACATTTTGTAAATTGTGATTGAGGAAAATTCTGTATGAAATCAGAATGAAGATCCGCCTCGCTGTTTTCTTCTTATCTTTAGAACTGACCTCTCTCATTCTCTCTCTCTCTCTCTCTCTCTCTCTCTCTGTCTCTGTATGTCTGTCTGTCTGTCTGTCTGTCTCTCTCCCTCCTCTCTCTCTCTCTCTCTCTCTCTCTCTCTCTCTCTCTCTCTCTCTCTCTCTCTCTCCTCTCTCTCTCTCTCTCTCTCTCTCTCTCTCGGGGGTATCAATTACAGTGAAATTTAAAAGCGTTCCCCTGGATCTTGTCGACAGCTTTATCTTTGACGATGCCTTCCTCGCAGCTGGATTTCCGCGTCAAATGTGGATGTTTTCAGCCTGTCTTCATTAACTTTATGTTGAAAAGGGCCAGAAAATATGCCTCCATGTTGCACAGGACACTGAATCTCAGGTCGGCGGCAGGCGGCGTTATAGTGGGTTGCCTCCTCACGTGTTTGTTCTGGGGCAATTTTCTACTTCAATGTGGCGACGTGGAACAGAACCCAGGGCCACGAAAGGACACTTATCGCCAAACTTCTTTGACCAGGGATATCCGGAGTGCCAGCACGGAGAAGACAGGAGAGACCACAACCAGCTCTCCTCAGCCTTTCCAACCTGCTCCTGAACCTACCATGCAGAACCTGATGTGTATGCTTCAGACTTCGAATTCCAAATTTGACAACATGAACTAAGATATAAGAACATGAAGGAAGATCTAAGTGACATAAAAGATGATGTGAAAGACATACGGGATGCTCACTCTGCACTTCAGGAAGAGGTGAAGTCCTTGAAGGATGAAGTATATGACCCACGACGGGAAATGACGAGCTGAAGAGGCGGATGCTGGACACAGAACGAAAGGCCGACGATCTGGAAGGGCGCTCAGAGAGGAATAATCTGATCTTCTGTGGACTCCCTCGTAAAGAGAATGAGACCCAGACAGACTGTGAAGGACTTATCAACAGTGTGGTTGCAAACAAACTCGATCTGACGGCGACTTGCAGTTTGATCGGGTTCACCGCCTAAACGTTAAGCATAATTCGCCGATCATCGGTCGCTGCACCTTCTACAAAGATAAGGAGAAAATACTTAAAGCCAAAAGTAAACTGAAGGGCAGTGATGTGTTTGTTGGTGAAGACTTTTCCCTTCAGGTAAGAAATATACGAAAGGCTCTCTCTCCACATCTGAAAAAAGCCAGAAGTGAAAAAAACAAGCGGGCCACCATGATTTTTGACCATCTTCTTATAGAGAGGAAAAGATTTTTTTTTTTTTTTTTTTTTAATGAAAGGCAAAACTTGAGGGAGCTTGAATAGGGGGGTGGCCAGCCCAGATTGACACCGGTAGCGCAGGTAAGGCTGAGACGTGACTTCCACTCGAAACACGCGGCTTTTACGGAGGTGGGTTGTAAATAACGAAGTGTTTGAAAATAATTTTCTAAGTTCAAATGTTTTTCATGTTAAATGTCATGATATTTGTACAGATGATTGTGGAACAGACTTGTCACATTACCGAATAAACTGCACGGGTGAAGACAGGATTGTCGACAAACCATTTCAAGAATTGAAACATACTTTGTCGACGGATGCAAACGCTACAGCATGGTTGATGTAATGAGGGGGCATTTCAAAAGGAGAAAGATCGTAAAGAGAAAGGTGTGAGTGGTGAAGATAGTAGTGTGTCTAAGAAACAAGAGATGAATCAAAGATTAAGATCTCAAAATGGAAAGGAGTGTATGAATGGTAATACTGTTGATATTGAAGTTAATGAAGTCTTTAGAGAATGTGACGTTTGCTTTTCATTCATACGTTGGAATGTAATGGACTTTCTGTCTAAAATAGGAGACAGAAATTTTATGTCCTGTTTGTTTGGTTTTGATGTTATTTGCCTTGTTGAAACTTTTGTAGATGATATTCAATATGTTACATTCCCAGGTTATACTATCTTTTCTAAACCTGCCATTAAATTCACCAGAAAAGGAAGAAAGTCAGGCCGCACACTGTGTCTTTTCCGAAATGAATTCATGTCGTATATAAAAGAAATCAGGACAGATTGCCCGAATGTTCTTTCATTTTTGATTGTCAGGAGTCTGTTTGGTTTATCAATGGATGTCATCTTTGCATGTACTTATGTCCCACCTGTTGGTTCACCTTTTTTACATTCATTTTGATATTGAAAATGGCATAAGTGCACTTGAAGAGTGTCTTTTTGGTTGTATGACTCAGTTTGATGATGCACATGTGATTGTTTCTGGAGATTTGAATAGCAGAACTTCCAGTTTTTCTCCAGATGTATTTGACGACAATGTACTCTGTGTCAGTTTAACACCCTTTCTGTTTTGGATTGCTACGTAAGAAAATCTGCAGA
Organism: Conus betulinus; assembly: GCA_016801955.1. NCBI lineage: Eukaryota > Metazoa > Mollusca > Gastropoda > Neogastropoda > Conidae > Conus > Conus betulinus. The sequence continues at coordinate 4,447 of JADBJO010000936.1, forward strand.
TAATGTACTTAATGATTATGGTAAACGTTTTTGTTAAATATGTGCACAGCCTTCGGTTTATGTATTCTTAATGGTTTTTGCAGTGGTTACTCCGATAGCAATTATATATATATATATATATATATATATATATATATATATATATATATATATATATATATTCAATTATAAAACAAAACTTGCTCTTATGTCTTAGATTGAAGAAATAGGGGGAGATAAGCATTCATATCTGCAGTGGTAGTTAATTCTGCCTAACTAACAGTATGTGCTTGAGAGGGTGAATGGGGAATGATAAATGCTTCTCAAGATGAGCCTTCAGCAAGCTTATAGTCTCCAAGGGGGAGACAATCTCCAATGGGGAGGAAATTCACTAACATAGAACTCCAGATCAGATACCGGTATTTCGAAACCTGATTGTTTCTCCTCAGTGACCGCGGAAAGTGGTAACTTTGACTCCCTCAGCCTTTTCGGTTTTAAGAAGAATGCTATCCCCAAAACGGCTGGTGTGCAATACCGTAGTATGTTTGTTGAGTTAAAAAAAAATTCATATGTATATATATATATATAGATAGATAGATAGATAGATAGATAGATAGACTAGAATCGGATCTCTTACTCATGGAGTTACATTGCTAATTTTCCCTGAGAAGCAATATTATGCGTGCTCCTACACCGTTGGAAAGACAACAGGTAATTGAAAAGCTTATGTGGAATTGTGATTTTGAACATGTTTATGTCAGTGCAATACAGTCTAATGAAACATTGTCTTTGCTTGATCATGCAATTAGTTTGATTGATTTTAGTTGCAATGATGCTTGAACATGTTTAATGAATGTATTAGGAAACAAGCTGATTTCATGGGAAAAAAAGAATTGTCAGTGTGTGACAAGAGTGACTGGTATGATAGAAAATGCAAATTAAGCAAAGCAAAAGATCTGCTCTTAAACTTTAGGAAGACAAGAGATGGAAGGAACAGCCATGCTTATTGTGTTGCTAGAAGAGAATACAAAAACTTGTTAAAAAGAAAAGAAAAACAGTACAATGACAAGCTGTCGTAAAAAACTTGTCACTAGCGTAAACAGTCTAAGAGAGTTTTGGGAAACTGTGCATACGATATCTTTTAAACGAAAACATGTTTGTCATAATTTAACAGTTGAAGACTGGAGCATTTTAAGGGTTTACTAGAACTAGAGGAAACAAGAGGTACAGTTTTTTTTTCCGGATAATGATCAAGACTATTCTGAGGAAGATGGAGATGAGACGATGGCTATGAATCGCCCTATATCAAGCGAAGAGGTACTGCTTGCAATGAATAGGTTAAAGAATGGTAAAGCTGCTGGTCCAGATGGAATCACTGCGGAAATGTTGAAACATGCTGGAGGTCGGGTTGGTGACTTTTTTGTGAATTTCTTTTAATCCATTGTTCGACGAAGGTATTTTTCCAGATAACTGGACTGGTTCTAATAATAATTCCTTTATTCAAGAAAGGTGATGGGGGTTAGAAAAAGCAACTCTACGATGCGAAAAGGTCCACTTGTTTGGGCTCAAAAGATTTTTAGGAGTTGAATTCCGAACACCCAATGACCTTGTATAGGGCGAAACGAACAGGTACCCTATTTACATAAACTCGGCCATAAAATGTGTTTAGTTTTGGTTAAAATTAACAAGAATGCATGAAAGCAGATTACCATATAAGGCCTATCGTATGTTGTTTGATTTAGATGAATGTGACAAAAGAAACTGGGTCTTAAATGTTCGTTGTAAACTGTATCTGTTTGGATTTGGTTATGTTTGGTTGAATCAAGGCGTTAATGCGACCGGCGATTTTCTCAGAGTCTTTAGAGATAGACTGATCTTGTGCAGGTGGCAGGGATGGAATTTTCATATGGATAACAGGGAAAGATTTATTTCTTACAGGTCCTTTTGTACCGTACCGTATGTTAAAACTTATTTACAGCTAAATCTGGACAGGCACGACTAGATTCAGGCTTGGTATTTCTGAAATTGCCGAGCATTATTACCGTTATCGTTCTCATAGTGAAGCAGATTTAATATGTCCACTTTGTAGAAAGGATGCAGAAAATGAAGTGTATTTTGTGCTGTGTGTTGCCCTGTCTTGCACAAAACCAAGAGCTAGCTCAATAGATACTGATCAAATTCTATAAATTCCCAAGCCAGTTTAGATTGGCTTTTCTTTTGGCATGTACTCATGAGCAAGCGCGCGCGCGCGCGCGTGTGTGTGTGTGTGTGTGTGTGTGTGTGTGTGTGTGTGTGTGTGTGTGTGTGTGTGTGTGTGTGTGTGTGTGTGTGTGTGTGTGTGTGTGTGTGTGTGTGTGTGTGGTGTGTGTGTGTGTGTGATGTGAGTGGTGTGTGTGTGTGTGTGTGTGTGTGTGTGTGTGTGTGTGTGTGTGTATGTGTGTGTTTGTGTGTGTGTGTGATGGAGTGAGTGTTTGTGTGTGTCTGTCAGTCTGGGTAGTGCACTGTCTTGGTGTCAATCCTTTCCAACACTCTCCTTCCCCTTCCCCTAATATCTCCCGCTCCCTTTCCTTTCACCTCCTACTGTCTAGGGCTGGTAGTAAAATGATCTGAAAGAAAACAAGAGGGGGGGAGGACGGAGGGAGAGGGTAGAGGAGAAGGGAGAGGAGGGAGAATCTGTGCTGGCCGCCTGGTATGCTGCAGGAAGACAACAGTCTCTCCGACAGTTACCTGACCTTTTCACCTGGGCAGTTGCCATGGCACGCCGTCTTGCTGAAAGCTCTGGCATGACCTGTCGTTTACATTTCCACCTGCCACTTTCAGACCTCTGGCTGTACAATATGTACAGCGACTTGGGGGGGGGGGGGGGGGCTGGGCGGTGGTGAGCATAGACTGCACAATATCTTTATTTTGTTTTATTTCCTTTCCATCCTCACCCCTTCGCTTGTCTTTTCCCCTCTGTCTCTTGTCCGCTGACCTTCTGCTGACCTGTCCGCTGACCTTCTGCTGACCTGTCCGCTGACCTTCCGTCTACATTTCTTAGAATGGAGTTTTTATTCTCTACTGCTGTCTGTGAGGGAATTGCCTGCCTTTTCAGTTTCTGTGCGATCGATAGTGTGCGTGCGTGCGTGTGTGTGTGTGGTGTGTGTGTGTGGTGTGTGTGTGGTGTGTGTGCGCGCGAGCATGCGTGCCTACGTGGGGGGGTGGCACGTGCGCCTGTGTGTGTGTGTGTGTGTGTGTGTGTGTGTGTGTGTGTTGTGTGTGTGTGTGTGTGTATACGTGTGTGTGTATGTATGCATGCGTGTGTGAGTGTTTGTGTGTATATGCATGTGTGTATGTGTGTGTGTGTCTGTGTGTGTATGTGTGTGTCTGTGTGTGTGTGCATGCGTGTATCTGTGTGTGTGCGTGTATGCGCACGCACGCGCGCGCGTGTGTGAGTGATGTGTATGTGTGTGTGTGTGTGGTGTGTGTGTGTGTGTGTGTGTGTGTGGTGTGTGTGTGTGTGAGAGAGAGAGAGAGAGAGAGAGGAGAGATAAGGTGGGAGAAATAGAGAAAGGGAAAGTTTGCAGAGATTGAGGGACAAAGAGGGCAGAAGAAAGAAAGCGAGTGAGGGTGGAGGGAGGGGCATGCTGGGAGGGGGTGATACAAAAAACACGCTAAAATGATCAACAGGCGATAAAAACAATAATCCATATTTTGTATAAAAGCTTAGTTTAGTCATTCTGTAGCTTTATCAATGTTTTAACACGGAGGTCCTCGACAAACAAGTATGTGTGACATTTGTTTTATCGGTGTGTTGTTGACAGGTTCGCCCTATACGAGGGCTACTGCTTGGTTGTGTGTGTGTGTGTGTGTGTGTGTGTGTTGTCTCTTCAGCTGACTTCAACGTGGTGACAGCCCTGATATGGCCCTTTTGGCGGTCGGCTGAGCTATAAGCAACCATTACCGTACCTTACCTCACCTTACCTTACTTACCTTGCTGGGATGGGTATCTCCAGACCTGTTACAACAGCTCCCCAACGATCTCTGCCTCATCCCGCCGATCTCGCGCCTCTCCCGACTTGCGGCCGCCTCCCCCCTCTTCCCCCTCCCCCGACTCACTCTCTCCCTCTCTCTCTCTCTCTCTCGCTTCTTCTCTCTCTCTCTCTCCTCTCTCGCTCTCTCTCTCGCACACTCCACACACCCACACGTCTCTCTCTCTCTCTCTCTCTCTCTCTCTCTCTCTCTCTCTCCTCTCTCTCCCCTGCTGACACACACACACACATCACAACACACACCACACACACACAAACACACACACACACACACACGAAAGTACTAACGTGAGTTAAGTGTGGAGGTGTGGGTGGGGTGTGTGTGTGTGTTGTTGTGTGTGTGTGGGTGTGTGTGGTGTGGCTTTTTTTGTTTGTTTTGGTTTGTTTTGGGGGGGTTTTTTTTTATAAAAGTGGTCTGATCATCATCGGGCGATGAAAAGACGTTAGATAAACTACTGAACTGAACACACATACACACACACGCGCGCGCGCGCGGTACACGTACGAAGGGAGCACTAGCACTAAACACACTGCCCACCCACCCATCAATCTTATATAGACTGTGGGACACTAAGATAGCCCAGGTGTTGACTCCCGTGGGGAAACAAGGCATCCTACTCTTTAGCTTTGTTGACGTTTGTCCACATCTAGCCACACCGGATAGACTGGACACTAATGATAACCCAGATGGTGATTGCTGTGGTATTTGTGCAGCAGTTGCTGCTCTGTGTTGGACCCCAAGGTGTTTCTTATCGATGCGTTTTTGGACATTTATAAACATTCCCTGGGTTATCGTAGTAAGGAATTAAGAGAAACTGAGTGCACCTGTTTTCCTTTGTTTTAGAGAAATTTAGAGACAGGCGTTTCGGGCCAAGCACACAGAGTATCTTACAAACATTTACGGCAGCCAGTTTGTTTGCGGGAATGCTTTGTGTCCACGTTTGACCAGGCAACTTGTTCGGCCAGGGACGGGTTACGATCCCACAGACACTTGTGTTCAAGCGAAATGGTGTGGGTACCAGAATGAGGGGAGAAGGGAGAAGGATGACGCGGAGGGGTGACGCTTGGTGAACCGGGGGTGGACGCCGCTCAGGCTTTTCGCTGGGTGTAGCGGGTGTGTTTTCTTGCCATGTTTTTACCAGTCCGCCCATCCATTCAAAGACGCGGCGATGCCCGGGCGCCTTCTGTTGTAGTTGTTTGTTTCAACCCAGCCGGTGACTGGCTCGGTGGAATGAGGGCTTGAGGAGCAGGGAGAGCGTCTGGGCGTTTCCCGAAAGCCCTTGGAAATCAGGGGCGACTCTCCTTAATAACGGAGTTGATTCGTCTCGTTCTTGCGTTGGGGTCGGCAGATTTGGTGGGTGGCGTGTTCTGTTATGGGTGCCCGCGGGGAGCGGTGTGGGTATGGGAGAGGAGAGTAGCCTGGGTGCAAAGTCCTTTTGTAGGTGTGAACATTGGGGAGAGGGCGCACTGGCGGGGCGCGGGCCACGGAAGGCAGCGGACCAACAGGGCCTGCAGTTAGGGGGTTTCGTCGGGGGTTGGGGTGGGCGAATTGCCTGGGCCCAGGCGGACGAGCCCGAGTACTGGCCACGTTGAGACTGGCCAGAATGAGCGAAGGGAGTTTGGGCGAACAAGGGGGAGCCAGGTTTGTTGACAGGTACTGGGGGGTGGTTGTTGCCAGGACAGGCCCATCACGGCAATTCCTTCCGATCGGCCCTTGGTGTTTCCAAGCCGTGGAGTCAGTCTCTGTAATGATCCATTAGGCCGTTGGTGGTTCATTGTAGCAGGCTCGTAAACTTTGTGCGAAGGAACTGGACTCTCGTTTTCGTAGGCGAACCGTACGTTGGTTGCTTTCTGTTTCTTCTTTTTTTGTTTGAAAGGGCTGTTCGTGTATTTAACAATGCGCAGTCGTATTCAAGTGCCCGTGCTCTGAGTCTGGTTTCCTTTACAAACTTGGGTCGAACCTGTTTCGAAAGGGTCCGCTGCAGCTGAGAGCTTTCTGGGGATTGAGGCGAAGTTTGGAGCGTGGTTTACCGGTTTGTTTTGTCTTACTTTCGGATGAGGCAGCTCGAAGAGTCGACCTATCATTCGTCCGGGTGTTCTCAAGGAGGTGGCTCCATTGTGTGTCCTTAGCCGTTTGTGTCATCGTAAGGAGGTAAATTGTGAGGAAGGGACTCTCTTTCGACCTCTCCACTCCTTCTTCCTCCTTGCTCCTCAATCGCGTTTCAAAGGCACTCTCTGTTTCGTACCCTCCTCTCGTTTCCCTAGGCCCTTCACTGAAGCTTTTCTTGGATAAGCGGCTCCGTAATTTTCCTGCTCTATCATACTAGGTGGTTCTCAGAGTTGCAGCTTCGAGATCGAAGAATCTGCTCGCGCGCTGCCGCGGGGTGCGGGGTATAATCAAGTGTTGGGTTTTTGCAACATTTAAATGTATTTATCACCAAGTTTAGATTGGGCATTTCTGACGTTGTCACTTTCACGACTTGGCATCGGTGTAGAAACCTCAGGCTCACGCAAGTACTTTGGTGGGGGTGTTAAACTATGTGGTCTCTGCTGGCGTAAAATGAAAATGCGCTTCTTACTCTTGTCCATATATCTAGCTTTAAGATAAAAGTGTCATTGATCAAAAGTTCTTTCATAATCCAAGTTTAGATTCGTTATCTTGTCTTGTTGGCACTCAACGAACAGTAATACAGTCAGAAAATGACAATTTAATTCATCACGAGGCTTTTAAAGGCGGCAAATTGCTGTCACCTTAGTTGCATATTTATGTCCACCTGATAAGACTTTACGAAGAATGTTTATGAATTATTGCTTTTTCGTTCACCCACTGCTTCTCGTTTCTCTCTCTACTCTGGCCTCATTCAATCTCTCAATCCTCTCATCCTCCTCTCGCACCTCATCTTCGCTGCTCCTCTAAACTCGCGCCATCATCTGCTGTAACCTCCTGCCCCGTCGGTGCGGGCGTATGTATGATGCTTGTTTACAAAACAAGCCCACGTAATGTTGCTCTTACTATATAAACAAAGCCCTAATGCAAACCCGATACTGTCTGTTTTTAACAAACAAAGCCCACGTGACGTGTTCTTATATAAAAACAAGCCCTTGTAATGTGCTCTTATTATAAAACAAAGCCCTCGTAATGTGCTGTTTTTACAAAACAAAGCCACGTAATGTGCTCTTATTATAAAACAAAGCCCCTCGTAATGTGCTGTTTTTACAAACAAAGCCCACATGACGTGTTCTTATAAAACAAAGCCCTTGTAATGTGCTCTTATTATAAAGCAAAGCCCTCGTAATGTGCTGTTTTTACAAAACAAAGCCCACGTAATGTGCTCTTATTATAAAAACAAAGCCTTTGTAATGTGCTGTTTTTACAAAACAAAGTCCACGTAATGCGTTCTTATTATAAAAACAAAGCCCTTGTAATGTGCTCTTATTATAAAACAAAGCCCTCGTAAAGTGCTGTTTTTTTACAAAACAAAGCCCACGTAATGTGTTCTTATTATAAAAACAAAGCCCATGTAATGTGTTCTTATTATAAAACAAAGCCTTCGTAATGTGCTGTTTTTACAAAACAAAGCGCACGTAATGTGTTCTTATTATAAAACAAAGCCCTCGTAATGTGCTGTTTTTACAAAATGAAGCCCTTGTACTGTACTCTTTTTCTAAAACAAAGCCCACGTAATGTGATTTTTTTTTTTTTTTACAATACAAAGCTCTTGTACTCTTTTTACAAAACGAAGCCCACGTAATGTACGGCGCATAATGTTGAAGCACATGTAAACCATTACGTTCTGTGTGTGTGTGTGTGTGTGTGTGTGTGTGTGCGTGTGCGCGCGCGCGCGTTCTTTTTCTCTACTGTCTGATTTTTCCATTTTAAACGATATTGAACAGTCAGGAGAAAAAAGATTGAGGAGAGGGGAAGGAGAGGGTGCCTTGAAAAGAGTGGAAGAAGAGGGTGCGTTGAGAAGAGGGGAAGAAGAGGGTGCGTTGAGAAGAGGGGGAAGAAGAGGGTGCGCTGAGAAGAGGCTGCGTTGAGAAGAGGGGAAGAAGAAGGGGTGCGTTTGAGAAGAGGCTGCGTTGAGAAGAGGGGGAAGAAGAGGGTGCGTTGAGAAGAGGGGAAGTAGAGGGTGCGTTGAGAAGAGGGGAAGAAGAGGATGCGTTGAGAAGAGGGGAAGAAGAGGGTGCGAGAAGGGGGGAAGAAGAGGATGCGTTGAGAAGAGGGGAAGAAGAGGGTGCGAGAAGAGGGGAAGAAGAGGGTGCGTTGAGAAGAGGGGAAGAAGAGGGTGCGCTGAGAAGAGGCTGCGTTGAGAAGAGGGGAAGAAGAGGCTGCGTTGAGAAGAGGGGGAAGAAGAGGATGCGTTGAGAAGAGGGGAAGAAGAGGGTGCGTTGAGAAGAGGGGAAGAAGAGGGTGCGAGAAAGAGGGAAGAAAAGGGTGCGAGAAGAGGGGAAGAAAAGGGTGCGTTTGAGAGGAAATTGAAATGAACGTGAAATGTTTTGTTTTAATGAACACGTAAGTGAATGATTTTAATGTTAGTATTAATGAGAAATGAAACTGACAAAACATGAAATAAACATTCGTAATGAGAACAACATACTAATTAGATTCAATCGTCGTCGTCGTCGTCGCCGTCGTGTGTGTGTATATGTGTGTGTGTGTGTGTGTGTGTGTGTGTGTGTGTGTGTGTGTGTGTGTGTGTGTGTGTGTGTGTGTGTGTGTGTGTGTGTGTGTGAAAATTATCGGTTCAGCTTCATGGCACGGCACAGTCCATGTTTCATAGGCGTGGAAATACGTGGGGAGCACGGTATCCTTGTACGTTATTGGCTTGATCTACAGATATATAATCATACTGGAAATGGAGAGACGACCCAAGCGTTACTATGGCAGTGTTTGAGCAGTCAGGCAGCACTTGCTGCTGTGTGTTGGACAAACTTCGGAACAGTTATGATTGCAGCTGGGACATTTTCAGACATCACGTGCATTTACGGGGATGTGTTATGGAGAACTCGACCGCAGTTGTTGCCACATCCTAAAACATTTAGACACAAACACAGTGGTCTTACTGGCCCAGTGTCAGGGGGTCTGACAAACTGTCCCTGCAGCCAGTTCCTTGGCCCGCTTTATGGTCACTCTGCCATTCGTTTCGCCGAGTTCTGTTTCCCAGAGACTTGCTCTGAAAGAGCGCGTTTCCAGACTGAAGAGATGAGGAGAAGAGACAATGCTTGAGGCTTGAAGGCTTTGTAATCTGGTCTGACTGTTGAGACTGGCTTCTTTCTTTCTTTCTTTTTGACAATTTGCCATTCACTAATGAGATTTGATTCCCAGGTACTTCGTGTTTAAAAACAATACGATCCTTGAGAGAGGGGGTGAGGGAGAGAAGGAAAAATTCTGAAGACTAAAACACATGGTAAACTGGACTGAATCTTTAAGTTTCGTTTTGTTTCTTCGAGTTTTGTTTCCCCTTATTTGAAAGACAAGTTTAGGTGTACTATTATGTTTATGGCCAGGGAAAGGATTGGAGGCGTTTTTTTTTTTTTTTTTTTTTTTTTTTTTTTTTTTTTTTTTTTTTCTTTTTTTTTCTTTTGAGGGGGGGGGGGGGGGGGGGGGTTATTGTTGTTTTTTTTTGTGTGTGTTTTTTTTTACTTTGCTTTGGTTCTGTGTGACTGGCCGCTCGATTGAATGTTGAACACTTCGATTGTCCTTAAGGAGTGTGTGTGTGTGTGTGTGTGTGTGTGTGTGTGTGTGTGTGTGTGTGTGTGTGTGTGATTGCTTTGAATTGATGATGGTGCCAATTTGCCTTGGATGGTTGATTGAACGCTTCCTTCATTCGTCAGGGGGTTTTCAAAGGAAGCGGAGTCATTGCCTAGACCATGAGTCGTTTCCGTCATTGTAGTGGAGGCAAATTGTGAGGAAGGCACTCTCTCTGTAGCGACGGTGCGTTTCTGTTTGTCTTTTTGTTTCCTTCACAGTCGTCGCTTCAAAGGCCCGTTCTCTGAGAGCTTCCTGGAGATAAGAGGAGCGGGCTTTTCCTTGTTGTAGCGACAGTTTCTCTGAACAGCTTCCGGTTGTTGAAATCGAAATCGCTCATCTCTCTCTCTCTCTCTCCCTCCTCTCTCTCTCTCTCTCTCTCTCTCTCTCTCTCTCTCTCTCTCTCTCTCTCTCTCTGTGAGTGTATGTGTGTGAGAGGTTTTTTTTTTAAAAAGTCTTTGCTCTCTCTCTCTCTCTCTCTCTCTCTCTCTCTCTCTCTCTCTCTCTCTCTCTCTCTCTCTCTCTCTCTCTCTCTCTCTCTCTCTTCGGAAGCCCCCTGGTTTCTCACCTGTCATCACTTGTGCCGTGAGAGTTAACAGCAGGCAAGGTGCGTGCCCGCCAGTCGTGGGTGCCGGGGAGACGGACCCCTCCACTTTTAATGACAAGCGCTGTGGAAGAGGGGTGTGGAGGTACTGACTGGCAAACCTGTTTTTCTGGTAAACTTTACAGCTCTGTCTGGGATTCAGTGTAATTATCACCAGGTGAATGGTTTACGGGGAGAGGGGAGGGGGGGGGGGGGGGGTTGGGGGGAGGATGGAGAGGAATGATGGCATTGTCAGTCTCGCAACGTTTCTTTCAAAGTCTTTAGATGCCAACATGTCTGTTGCTGGTTTGATGATGATGATGATGATGATGTGTGTAAGAAGTAGTATGTGTGTGTGTGTGTGTGTGTGTGTGTGTGTGTGTGTGTGTGTGTTGTTGGGGGGGGGGGAGGCACGTGTGTGAAGGGGTGTTATTGTAGATGATGTTGTTGATGAAATGGTGATGATAATCATGATGATGATGATGATGATGATAATGCTGCTGCTGCTGTTGCTGCTGCTGCTGCTGCTGCTGCTGCTGCTGCTGCTATTTGTTTTAAGCATCGCAGTCACCACTCCTTTACAGTTTCCTGTTCGTTACTTTGTTTCGTTCTCTCTCGTATTTCTTTGATTAAACCAATGAACGATGAGTCTGTGTGTCAGAATCTCTCGTCCTCTCTCCTCCCCTCTCTCTGTATGTCTTTGTCTCTGTCTGTGTGTGTGTGTCTGTCCCTCTGTCTCTTTCTGTCTGTATCTCTGTCTCTGTTTCCATCTCTTTCTGTCTGTATCTCTGTCTCTTTCTCTGAGTCTCTGTCCGTCGGTCTGTGTGTGTGTGTGTTATGGTGTGTGTGTGTGGTGTGTGTCTATCTGTTTCTCTTTCTCTCTCTCTCTCTCTCTCTCTCTCTCTCTCTCTCTCTCTCATTCTCTCTCTGTCTGTCTGTCTGTCTGTCTGTCTGTAGCTCTCTCTCTCTCTCTCTCTGTCTGTCTGTCTCTCTCTCTCTCTCTGTCTTTCTGTCTCTCATTCTCTCTCTTTCTGTCTGTCTGTCTGTCTGTCTGTCTGTCTCTGTCTGTCTCTCTCTCTCTCTCTCTCTCTCTCTCTCTCTCTCTCTCTGTTTTATTACAAATGCGCATGCTTAGGATAAAGTCAAGCAGCTCACATCCGCATTGATAATCAAGAATGAAAATAGACATGAAAATGAAAGAACAGTGTTCTGAATGCATTTGTATTGTCCCGTAATGAGGGATGGACTGACGGAGATTGCAATGGTAGAAGGATTGAAGTGGAGGGATACGACTTCCATCCAGATTTTTTGTTTGTTTGTTTGTTTTGTTTTTCCCATGATATAACGAACGGGAGAAAGAAATCGAAAACAGGCAAACTTTGCATGGTACATTAATGAAACAATGTTCTTATAGTGTCTGTAGAGAATAATTTGCCTGACAGGTCAGCCGGTGCGATAATGTGCAGCTGACATTACTGTACGAAGTGGACAAACGTAGGGTGCAGTTGTCTGACATGAAACGTTTTCTGAATGTGCATCAACAAATTTCAAATGACCTCAAGGCGAAGGTATACGATTTGCAGATTAAATAGAAATGAAATACATTAATTGCTGGCTGAATCTATCAAGAACGAATTGTAGTTAAGTGCCTTTTTAAAATACACTAAGAAGATACGTGCAACAAATGTGTGTGTGTGTGTTTGTATGTTTGTTTAGTTCTTGTAGATTGAGATTTATACTCAATTTACTTGTTCAGGTACGTACAGAAAGTGTACGACTGCGTGCTGAAAGAGTGACGTTTAGCAGAACGTTGAGAACGTCGAAGGAGATGAGTATATAGGCTTAGATTAAAAACGCGTATTGCTTAATACACGTTCTCTGGAAGGATTAGGTCTGGTGGTGTAGTTTTGGTGCTTTTCTCAAGTGGGAAGAAGGTGATTTGTGAAGTTTTTCAAAGTGGGAAAAAAAAAACTGATTTTTGAAGTTTCTCAAAGTGGAAAAAAAAAGTGATTTGTGAAGTTTCTCAAAGCGGAAAAAAAAACTGATTTGTGAAGCTTCTCAAAGTGGAAAAAAAAACTAATTTGTCGAAGTGGGAAAAAAAAGTAATTTGTCGATTATGTCGTGCGAAGTGAGGACAATAAGCCACATACCCCATGCCGTTTTCCCGCATTGGCTCAGTGTACTCACCACTATTGCATAGTTAACCATTTCCGGCTGAATTTGCTCGTGTCAACAAAGCACATGTTTTGGGTTCTTACATCCTTTATCTAGGTACATCCATTATGCGCTGTCATTGCTGTGTACTGGCATGACAGAAATATTTCATGCAATTGTTGTTGCATCGAGAAGTACTGTTGCTCTGCTTTGAATGATGTACGCATTTCAGAATTGTTTCATTTCTCTCTTTTCTTCTTCTTCTTTCTTTCTTTCTTTCTTTCTTTCTTTCTTCTTCTTCTCTCCTCCTCCTCCTCCTCCTCCTTCTTCTTCCTTGCTTCTTCTTCTTCTTCTTCTTCTTCTTCTTCTTCTTCTTCTTCTTCTTCATCTCCTTCTACTACTTCTACTTCTTCTTCTTCTTCATCCTCCTCTTCTTCTTCATCATCCTCTTCTTCTTTCTTCTTCTTCTTCTTCTGAATCTACTTCTTTTTCAGCTTTTTTTCGGGAAGTACAGCAGTCATTCCATGCTTCACAGTGTCGATAGCAGCCGGAGCTCCAGACCCATTATCCTGATTGCTTTCACGTTGGGCAATTGTGTTGGCACGTCAGGGGGCAAAGTTGATCTAGTGTGTTTGGATACATCTGTGTTCAGTGTGTTCATTATGCATGAACTCCGCCCCTGTTATGCAGAGGAGAGAGTGGTTGGCTTTATTTCGTTATGAATATGGGCCCCTTCAGTCAGTGGTTTGGCATTTTTCAGATTAAACAATTGGGTCTCTCTCTCTCTCTCTCTCTCTCTCTCTCTCTCTCTCTCTCTCTCTCTCTCTCTCGCTCTCTATCTCTGCGCGCGCGCGCGTGCATGTGTATGTGTCCGTGTATATGTGTCTGTGCATGCGTGTGCGTGCGTGCGTGTGTGTGTGTGTGTGTGTGTGTGTGTGTGTGTGTGTGTGACGTACAATTTATCTCCCCTTCCACCCCCTCTCCCTTCCCCATATTGCTTCTTTAGTAAAGGGCTTTGATTTACATCTGAATAAACACACACACACACTCTCTGTCTCTCTCTGTCTCTCTCTCTCTCTCTCTCTCTCTCTCTCTCTCTCTCTCTCTCTCTCTCCCTCCCTCCCTCCCTCCCCCCACCCCTCCCCGCCTGTCTGTCTATCTCTTTCTGTGGTTATAAATTCGTCAACATTCCATCCTTCAATTTGGGTGTTTGCGTTACCTGACAGAAGAAGCCATCAACAGACGTGGGTGAACACACACAATCCTGGCAGGATAAATAAACGAGAAAGATCGCTTCAGTTCCCATGGCGGAGCCATCAAAGGGACACAACTCCATCTTTCCTCCATTATTGTTGGAATAGTTGTCGAAGTTTCTGCGTTACGTTGTGCTGACAGACAGACTAACAGATATTTTGTTATATTCATATCTCAGTGTACTTCTTCGCTCCTGCCGTCAGAGCGAACTCTCTGACCTAAGAGTAACAGAAAAGCTTGATCTCCACCGTCCACTGCCGCAAGCAGCACGAGACTGGAGTTGCGTGCCTTAAACTGTTTCATTAGGAATGCAGAAGAAGAAGAGGATGAAGAAGAAGAAGAAGAAGAAGAAGAAGAAGAACGTTTTATGCAAAAATTACGACAGTGATTCTGGCGAAACTAGGTGAAAATACGGAATGTGGCTCACGGACAAATCCGTTGAATTTTGGTGCCGGCTTGTGATGTGGAACCGGATCAATGGCCGATTCCAGGATCTGTTCAACATTGGCGGAGGTTTGCGTTTTCCTTGGTGCTCTTTTAGTCCCTGACAGTTATCATACATGACATGCTGCAACAGTTCAGTTCGCCATCATTTGCGCAGCAGATGTCGGCCCTCAAACGGGCAGCAGTTGGCTGAATGGACCTACAGTATCATATTGGAATTAGGGCATGTGGAACGGACAGAACAACGCTGATTCTCCCGGCGCCTCTTCAAACGTGCAGTTACGTTCACTGGTGAAGGTGTGTGAAACGACATTCGGACCATGTGTCCTCTGACCTGACCTGACCTGACCTACAAGTGAAGCGGAACGTCTGTTATCGCCTTTAGGTGCTAAACGTTGTAGAAATATGTCGATACTATATGAGTGCTGGTTCATGGTGAGAATAACAGGATGGCCTGACCGTAGCATTCTTTTCTCACTGGAATGCGTGGGTGTTGCCAATCCCACGAGACAGTCATTGATGAGGTTTCCAGGCGGAACCGACCCTCGGAACAAGTCGGCCCGCATCCACTTGAAGGTCGGAGAGACACTTGACCCAGCTTCACGATTTCTTTCGGCAGTCGGTTGGAACACTGAACTATTCTCGCTGCTTCCTCCAAGGACTTAGGAGTAAAACGTCCTCTTCAAATGCCAGACCAGATTACAAGAGCGGCAAAATCTTGTCTGCCACAACGGGTCTATTATACGCCACGAGCTGCGGTGAGGAGGGGGGTTGGGATGGGGAAGAGTGGGTAGAGTTAGGGGGGTGAGAGGGTCGATTTCACTCAAGAATCCAATTTTAGACGACAGGGAGGTGTTGGTGTGGAAGAGAAGGTAAGGCAAGAGGTGTACGCAGAGTTCGGGCTGGCCAGCAGGAGGACTTACAAGCACCCTCCGGTACCCCAGTTTCCCAGCCAACACTGAGGCCACGTTGTCTGCACGGTGCTTTTGGTGGGGGTCGTAAACAAGCCTTGGCTGGATTCGGCCGTTCCTCACAGTACTTGGTCACGGTAACCTGCATCTGCTTCTTCACTGTATCCCGCTGTCTGAAAGGAGCTCGGGCTGAAGATGCTTCCAGAGGATGGCGGACGAGAGGACGAAACGCTTAAAGACCAGAGGTTGAAGTGTGCCAGTGGATGAAGTTGACCCGATCAACTGAGTGCTCTCTCTTGACTGGCTTGGTGGCTGTCCGAGTTTTCTCAAGACGACCATGCAGCGGTCATCCATAACTGTCCGTCAGGAGTGGCGTTTCTCGTTCGCGTTCTCCCGTAAGGCGTAGTAGACTTGATTTGTTCAGAAGTCAGAGGTAGGAGGAAGAGAACATACACATTCACACGTGCGATTGCAAGTACGCACGCACGCACGCACGCGCGCGCGCGCGCGCGCGCACACACACACACACACACACACACACACACACACACACACACACACACACACACACACACACACACACACACACACACACATGCAAGCACGCACGTATGTTTACACACACATTGTTGCACGTGCACACATGCTTCACACCCGAATAAACGCGCGCGCGCACATACACACACACACACACACACACACACACACACACACACACACACACACACACACACACACACACACACACACACACACACACACACACACACACACACACACCTTGTTGCTCATAGTTCAGATCGTATGCCGTACTTCGTGGCAAATGAAAGAGATAAAGAAGAAGAAGAATGTGAAGATGATGCGGTAACGTTGACGACGACTAGAAAAAGAAGAGTGGGGAGCGGGGGCGGGGAGGGGCCGAACACAGGCGAGAGGACCAAGGTCTTTACATCACGTCAACACACTAAACGGTGCCTCCCGGCACGATCAAAACAGAAACATAAACAAAACTATCAACACTGAAACTCTTCACAGGCACGTGCTGTGGTTTGTGACGTCACGCTGAAAGCAAAAGGCTCCCACTGTGCGGATTAACGAGAGCTGGGCTGGGGGGGGGGGGGGGGGGGGGGGGGGGGGGGGGGGGGGGCAGGCTATGAAAGATCAGTAAGCTAATGAGTCATCACTCGCAGCAGATTGTTGTTGACGTCAAAGATGAGATCCAATCAAAATATCACCACACAGTCTTGTTACTACTTTTTTCCCGAAAGGGCAGGGGCAAGCGTGTGTGTTCATGCTTGCATGTTCGTGCGTGCGTGCGTGGTGCGCGTGCGCGTGTATGTTTGTGTGTGTGCGTGCGTGCGCGTGCACGCGCACACGCTGAGGGGAAGGTTTAAAGCAGGTTCCGTCCACCCCTTCACCTCATGCCCTCGCATTTCCCCTAACCCCTCCCACCCCTATCCTTTCTTCCAGTACCCTCCGCTAGGAAGAGTTGTTTTAAACATGTGATGAATTTCAGTATTTCTGTCCAAGGTGAACTTTCAGTTCAGTACATGCTTAAGTTTCATCCTACAAGTGTCTGCCAAATAAGACTGAAGATGTGTATAATTTGTTTCAGGGGTTGAGGTTTTCAAAAGAAATGAAACATGACAGAGATGTTGAAGGTAGGATACAGGCAGCTAAAAGGCAAAATGGCAGCCGATGACAAAGTGGATTCGCACAACATGCACAATATATTCCTACATCTTCCCCATCTGCGCGCGTTCGTACGCACATGCACACGCGCGTGCACACACACAAAACAGAGAGAGAGAGACAGACAGAGAGACAGACAGACAGACAGACAGAGGAGCAGACAGGCAGGCACACAGACAGGCACGCAGGCAGGCTTAACGAAGACAATCAGGAAAACAGAGAAGCGACGCCGACGACGACAGAAACAAGGCAAAGACAACAACACAGTCTTCAGAGTTCATCCTAGCTCAACCGACAGAAGGGGGGGGGGGGGGGGGGGGGGGGGGGCCTTTCCGGTACACATTTCTCGGTCTCTTCCCTTGACCGAAGAAGATCTCCAGAACGGCTGTGACGACGCGCACTTGACTTCTGATGCATGGCAGCATTATCTTCTGTGAGGTCGTCATACTTGAAGAGCGGTCCACAGGATGACATGGATAATGCTCAGGGTCTCCACAGACCCCATATCTTCTGTTGTAGAGTGACGAGCATCCGCCATGTCTCCTCCCTCAGACCCTGGAAGGCCCCACGGTCTCGGCGAATGGCTCTGTCTGACTGTCTGTGGTCTGGTCTGCTTCTCATCAAGAGCAGAGGGGCCGGCACCGTCGTCATCGTCTTCTTCTTCTTCATCATCATCATCATCATCATCATCATCAGTTGGAACTCAGCGGTTCACAATTCATGAGATCTGTTCATACGCGACCGTTTTTAATGGCACCTTTAAAGTTGCCACACTCCCATCTTCAGGGATAGTGAGACCTTCAAACAGTGAAAGAGACAAAAGCAAAGAAAGACAAGTTTGCAGTTAACACCACTTTCCATGGGAAAAAAATCCTTTCCCTTGATGCTCCCGCAGTTTGCAGGATTTAGAGAGAAACACTCTTTAGGAGTTCAGGCTCAAGGCATGAGATGGAAGCATGGAGGTGGTCTGGGTTCGTCAGATTGGTCACTGGATTCCGGTGCATTGTCGTTTGACTGGGTTCTCCAAGACACCCCGTGAGGTGTAGGCCTGTGTCAACCACCATTCTTTTCTCAGTTTCTTCTTCATTCACGACAATCGAATCGAACCACATCTCCAAGCAGCCATCACAGTTCCATGTTCAACACCGTTCAGTCAACATCTGAAACCAGTCCCGGCCACGTACTGAAACACATGGCCCGCGTACATGGTTTAAATTAATGAGGCTTATCATCTGAAGGCCTCTTACCAAGGAATGA
>JADBJO010000936.1:42500-45000 GCA_016801955.1 Conus betulinus
AACCCCCCCTCCCACCCCCCACCCCCCAGGCCCCACCCCGTAGGACACACTACACTACTGTGGAGTAACTATGGTGGCGTTCAGTGGTGCCTGTTCTGATCCAGAATACGCAGGCCCCCCACCTTCCAAGCCTCCTACTGACGACAACATTTGCCTCGTCGCGGAGACAGGGCGACAGCACGTCAGTCCAGCGCAGTTCTCACGATACCGGTGACTCAGACGGAACCCCAACATGTGTAGACGTGGAGAGGAAATCGACACAGAGGTCACCATGAGGACAGGGCAGGAAAAGGCCATAGAATCTGATTTTTTTTTTAATGCTGATCGATGAGGATGATGACGATGACGCTTAGATTCCTTTTCTGGTTTGAGACTGCATGGCAAGGCTGTATTCGACGCTCACTTTCATGATTTATCCCCGGCGTCAACCAGCTCTGCAAGATACAGACACCTGCTGTGTCGGTCAGCAAAT
This sequence comes from Conus betulinus, assembly GCA_016801955.1. Taxonomy (NCBI): domain Eukaryota; kingdom Metazoa; phylum Mollusca; class Gastropoda; order Neogastropoda; family Conidae; genus Conus; species Conus betulinus. The sequence continues at coordinate 42,973 of JADBJO010000936.1, forward strand.
TCGAGCAACACTCTCAGAGACGCATCCATTAAAATTTGACTGTGGTCCTAATCTTTCCAGTTGAGCCCATAGCAAACTCAGCTATGAACAGGAGCTGATCGGGCCAGAAAAATCCCACAAACAACAGGCTCTGCAGAGAATCGAACCCTCGACCTTCCAGCCGGGAGTCCGCAACGCTAACCGCTTGACCACGGCGGCTGGTGCAATTTCAGTAAAATTACCAACGGACGTGATAGCCCTGTGCTGGAAAGACTGGCATGAAGTCATGTCGAACAAACGGCGGACATGGAGTCTGACGACTTCAGTTGACCAGCATGTGATGATACGGTCGGGTGACCAGCTCGAGCAGAATGGTCAGGCCTCCAGTTCCACTGTGGACTGAACGTGAATCCCTGGCCTGGGCTTCCTCTCCCAAGTCGTGGGTTTTCAAATCCAGGCAGCGCCTTACACGGATTCAGCTTTCAGTACCGATTTGTAACGTTATCAAACAGCTAACGTTACCTCTGCTAGAAAAAAGCTCTGTCTCTCGCTGTTGGAGAGGGGTGAGCATGGAGGGTTAGTAGAAAGAAAGGAGGAAGAATAGACGACGGGGGGGGCGGTGGGGGGGGGGGGGGGGGGGGTAGTTCCATAGTTGGGTGCGCTGGCAGGCAGTCTCTTCCTGGGGGGGGGGGGGGGTGGACATTCCATTGGGTGCGCTGCAGGCATTCATCTCTTCCTGTTGGTCTGACTGGCTCTGTGTGTCTCCAGGTCACAGCTTGCTATCTGTAAATCACCGTTTTCTAAAGCACCACAAGAAACGGGAACGGAGGAAACGTCACGAATGTTGTACTAACAGATGTCCAGTCCGGATGTAAACGTGACGATCGACGTGTTTTTCGGTCTTAGTTTTTCGCCGCGATGTGTCTGTCGGGCGCCTTTTTCTTTTAAAGGGTTTTTTTTTTTTTTTTTTTTTTTTTTTTTTCATATGTACTTGCTCGAAAGGGTCAAATTTTGTTGAAAGTACTGAAACGTTAGGATCGTTACAGAAAGCTTAAAGTGTTGCCTGAGGACTGTTGAAAAACGAAGACCTCTCTCTGTGTCTCTCTCTCTCCTCTCTCTCTCTCTCCTCTCTCTCTCTCTCTCTCTCTCTCTCTCTCTCTTCTCTTTCTCTCTCTCTCTCTCAACTAGTCACAGCTCAATATTGTGTAGACCAAGCACACGACAAACGCCCACACACCACCACCACCACCACCACCACCTCAACCGCTCCCTCTTTTAAATTGCACGAAAAAGGTAAAATGCTCAAGTTCAAGAAACCGAAGTTCGCTTTTAGATTTATTGACATATGAACATATTTCACATGCATCAGGCCCCGTTGCGGGGGCGAGGGAATTAGCGGGGGGGGGGGGGGGGGGGGGGATATTGACACACACCAACATATCCAACATACACCAGGCCGCGTTGGGGAGGGGGGAGAGGGGAGGAGGAGGAGGAAGGCATTGACACATTCACATATCCAGCATTCACCAGGATACTTGGCGAGATTAGTCCTGCTGTGATGCCATTGGCCACTGTTCATTGTCACACACACACACAACACACACACACACACACACACACACACACACACACACACACACAGGAGGAGAGACTGAGAGGGAGAGAGAGAGGAGAGAGAGAGAGATGGGGGAGAGAGCGGAGAGGAGCGAGAGAGAGAGAGAGAATCGACCAGAAATAATTTACGCCTGTGGTGGTAAACCTTTTTTTTTTCTTCTATGAAAATCCGGAATCCAAGAAGAAAAAAGGGGAGGCTGTGCGGAGTCGGGAGGGGGGTGGGGAAGGAACAGGATGGCTGCAGGGGGTGGTGGGTCGACAGAGGTGGAGAAACATCTCATCTGCCGGAGCAACCGGGACCCGGGGTGGTGGTGTTTCGAGCAGAGACTGGATGGTTGGCGGGAAGTTCGTTGAATCCCTGCAGGTGGGGGCGCTGGAGTGTTGTGCGTTATCGGTAAGAAATGATCGGGGAGGATTTGTGACAAAGGTCTGCGC
>JADBJO010000936.1:52500-55000 GCA_016801955.1 Conus betulinus
CACCAAACCACCCAAACTAACACTACTCTTAATGACCATTATACTAGCCCTAACATGAATGTAGTGCTATACCCTGATATAGTACAAGCCATAACAACAAGTCCAGTACTAACCCTAAGACTAACAATAGCATGAATGCTAAGTATAAGCCAGCCACTAGCCACCACTAACCCTCCCCCTATGTTTTAGGGGGAAACAGAGAGGGGAGGACAACGGGCTGGATGATCCCGTTTCTACCATCAACAGTGACAACAACAGAAAAATATCATCCACACGACATTCATGGGGACAAACACCGGTGACATCTGCAGTTAACAGTATCGTCGGCATCGTCGTAGGTGTATCCTAAAGAACATCGTGCTAATTGAAGATGAACTCACGAAAAACAAAGACAGCAATAGCGTCAACAATTATTACAGTAAGCAGCAAAACAAGAGAGGAAAACGGCAGTGTTAATAACAGTAATAGTGATAATATTGATGGTGATGATCATTTGATGATGACGGTCGCTGAAGAAAGAAAGTATTGCGTGCAATGGTCTGATATGGTTGCACAATTTGTATTGGAGAAAAGTATATCTCTATCAAACAACAACAAGCATATACACGGACGGAGACGGACTTTCGTTATTCGTCGAGGACCACGTGACGACGAATGGGAGATCACTGCTGTCACGGTAGCCCAGCGTTCTAGGTCCTTGCCTCAGAACCGGGAAACGAAATGAACGAGCCCTCACATTCCACATTCCCATGTGGATTTGTTAAGAGAGAGAGAGAGAGAGAGAGGGTGAGGAGAGTCATGGGGGGGGGGGGGGGGGGGGGTTGGGCTGGATGTGTATAGGGACAAGGGGGGGAAGCGGGAATTAGTGCGGCTTCTGGTGAATTCGTTCCCATCTCTCTGACCCCAACCCCCACCCCCACCACCCACACCCACACTCTACCCCACTCTTTCAGCCATTTGCCCCCACTCTCCATCTCCCAGCAGACCTTCCGGTCTTTGCCGTGGGACGACAAGAAAACTGGGACGTGTGTGTGTGTGTGTGTCGCCGGTCATTGTTGCTCTGGTGCCGTTGGACGGAGGTTTTTTGGGACAGGATTAATTGTGGGCCGGCCTGACCTTAAGTGAAAGTCAATACAGCGCGAACCCGCAACCCCAGGTTTGTGCTGTTGTTAATGAAGAGGACACAACGACAGTCACCGTGTGGTTGTGGTCAGTGCAGCGGTCAGCTACTCCACTCTAATAACGTTGGGTCGTGGCTCAAAGAGGAGGCATGTGTCGGAAAAGAGACGATGAGGATGATGGAGACTTGTTGGGGACATGTTGGTGATGATTTTTAAGCGAGGGAGACAAGTGTGTGGTCGTTGATACGAAAGTCATTTGAAGGCAGTATCAGCCATGGAGTTACGATGTGAGTGGTGGTAGGTGTCTTTTAAGGACTGCTGATCTGTGTTCTCAGACTGTGTGCAGATGTAGGCGCCTACAGTGTGGAAGAACGCCGAGGACGTGCCAGGTGTGGTGTTTTTTTTTATTGGGGTTTGTCTAGTTATCTCAGTACCAGAAGACCCCATACACACCATATCACCTTCTTAGTTATTTTCAAGACGAAACACAAATGAAAACACAAAACGAGGTGCAAATCAACACTTATTCAATTCACAATACGGAACAGATAAATGAATTTTTGACAAATGGGGTCTTCTTCACAAGCTATAAAGGACAGACATCAAAAACGCACAAAACAGTGCTCCTCACATCAGAGTCGTCATTAGTTTATCCCCGGTTCGCAGTCAGCATCAGTTGATCAGTTCTGATGCTGACTGCGATCTGGTGAGGTTTGGTTTTCACATCTCATTGTTGGATGTCTGTTTTGTGTGTGTGTGTGTGTGTGTGTGTGTGTGTGTGTGTGTAACGACTGAAGAAGGCATATATACTGGACACACACTTATCGGTTTTGTATTACCTCTGGAATAAGTGTTACTTTGCGCGTGTTTTTGTGTGTTCATGTGTTGTCCGCATTGTTTTCTGCAACGCTACAATCTCATTTATTTCCTGTTGGTTTTCTTCGTGCAGTCTGTCTATACTCCAGCCTGCAGGCAGATACTTTCTGGGCCTCCCTGGTACTGGGACCTGTTAACACTCTATCTTTGGTATGATTCAAGATCTACCACTTTATTGTCCAACACTTTAATGTCCATCTAGAATTACGTTTAAAATGGAAAAGTTTCCCTCCGCGGCGTACCATACAGCAAGATCAATAATGGAATATTAATAAAATCTTCAAAATATGAAACTGAAGTAAGTATGAAAGAGTTTAAGGACGACTGACAAAAGTACTTCGTTTCCACAACAGTGAAAGCTGCACCAATGTATAAAGTTAAAGGTGGTTTATGAATACTTAAACTAATGAGTTGAATCACAATGCATGAAAGGTTAAGACAAAAGAGCTTGAATGTTACAGTTATGAACAAAAAATTGGAAATGAAATAGGTGTCAGTTTGAA
>JADBJO010000936.1:72500-77500 GCA_016801955.1 Conus betulinus
TGAGGAAAAAAACATTATATTGAGAATACGTCTTTCTCACTTCCAACAAACCAGTACTTATGTCTCTCTTATGACAGGGTAAAAACACCTGATAATGAGGAATGCGTCATTGTCAGTTCCAACAAACCAGTACTTATTTCTTTCTAACGACAGGATAAAAACACTTTATATTGAGAATGTGTCTTTCTCACTTTCAACAAACCAATACTTATTTCTTTCTAAAGACGGGGTAAAAAAAAAACACCCGACAATGAGAATGCGTCTTTCTCACTTCAGCAAACCAGTACTTATTTTCTCTCTAATGACGGGGTAGAGAAGGTGAGTAAGAGAGGTTGGGGAGACATTTTAATGAAATCTTCTACTTCTTATTCGATCCTCTCCTAATTTCCTGTGTGTTTTGAACAGTAAAGGAGCACACGTTAAGTCATATCAAGTTAGACATATTACAAGACAGAAGAACCCTTCTCTCTCTCTCTCTCTCTCTCTCTCTCTCTCTCTCTCTCTCTCTCATTTATTTAAGAAGGGCGGAGAGGCTTTGAATTGTATAGAGGACCGACTAGACATGTCCCCCCACCAGACGACAAACGAGCTAGCGAGCTGTTGTCGCTGTGTGCTGGTGACTCACCTGTGCTGGTGACACGACAAGGCTGGGCCGCTTTGATCTCGTATCGGAGTATGCGACAGCAATGTGCACTCGGTCTCTCTGTCTCTGTCTGTCTGTCTCTCTCTCTCTCTCTCTCTCTCTCTCTCTCTCTCTCTCTCTCCTCTCTCTCTCTCTCTCTCTCTCTCTCTCTCTCTCAAACAAACACATACACACGCGCGCGCGCGCGCGCTCACACACTATACATTTAACACACATATACACATTCGTACGCGCGCGTTCACACACACACACACACACACACACACACACACACACACACACACACACACACATACTTGCTCACGCGTTCACACACTCTCACGCGCGTTCGCTTATTCATTCACACACACACACACGCCCGCACACACACACACACACACACACACACACACACACACACACACACACACACACATACAAACTCACACACACACACACAAACACGTGCGCACATATACACATGGCATATACATATGCGCGCGCGAACACACACACACACACACACACACACACACACACACACACACACACACACACACACGTGCGCGCGCACGATTGTCCGATTGTCTGCCTGTCTGTCTGTCTGGTTCTCTCTCTCTCTCTCTCTCTCTCTCTCTCTCTCTCTCTCTCTCTCTCACTCACGCACGCATGCGCGCGCGCGCGCACTCGCACACACACACACACACACACACACACACACACACACACACACTGACATACTGACATACACATGCATACACACACGCACGCACACTTGTTCACCCACTCAGTCACAAAGAGGGCGGAAGGAAGGGAAGAGAGAGAGAGGGGAGAGAGAGTGGGGTCAGAGAAAAGAGATGCCAATGCTGTTTGGCAAGCGCGAGCACATTATACATACACACACGCGCGCGTCTCCTGCTCCCTTAACATACACACAAAACACACACTTCAGTTCAGTTCATTCAGAGGGGGGGGGGGGGGGGGGGGGGGGGGGGGGGGGGGGGGGGGGGGGGGGGGGGGGGGGGGGGGGGGGGGGGGGGGGGGAGGGAGGGAGGGAGAGTTGTCTTGTACAGTGTGTGTGTGGTTGGAAGGGTGGAGGTGGTATTTGATCTAAGTTTCTCTAGGACTGAGCTATTGAGATGTATGAGCTAAGCTCTTTTGAGTGCTAAACAAGCGTTTTGGACGTGAAGAAAGCATTATGTATCTGTCAAGCGGGCACTAACAAGTCCAAAACAAATATAAGATTCGCCGTCTTCTCTGCGCCTTCTTGGTTTTCGTACCGCTCATGTGACGGGGGTGGTTTTGTGATTGAGCCAGTCATAAAGTGTTGAGGCCGTGGCTTCGCGAGGAAGGGACGAGGGGAGGTGGTGGAGAGGGTGGTGTCATGTCCTTGTACCCATGACCTCAAATTGGCGATAGTCGTTAGTATATACGTAGCCTGTTCATTATCTTTCCCCCCCCCCCCCCCCCCCCCCCTACCTCCCCCCCACTCCCCGGCCCGGTCCTACTTTTCCCCACGCGCTTCTTCCTCGCCTCCCTCCTCTGCTTGAAACCTTGCAAACTGCCCGTGTGGACCTCCCTCCCTCCCCCTGTCTGTGTGTCAGTACGTAGATACCTTGTTCAGGATTCATCAGGCTTTGCTTATGTTTTTCGGCCAGTCTGTCTGTCTGTTTGTCTCTCTGCTTCTGTCTCTGTCTCTGTCTATCTGCCTGTCCGTCTGTATGTATCTCTCTTACGTGCGCGCGCGTGCACACACACAGACACACAGACACACACACGCACAGACACACACACACACACACACACACACACACACACACACACATACACACACACGCACACACACACACGTAATGAATTTTTTTTCTCCCATTTTCTCTCCCACCCCATCCTCACTCACCCTGCCCGCTGCATTCCACCCCACCCCCTCCCCCATGTCTCTCTCTCTCTCTCTCTCTCTCTCCCCTCTCTCTCTCTCTCTCTCTCTCTCTCTCTCTCTCTCTCTCTCTCTCTCTCTTCCTCTCCCCACCCTCTCTCTGTCTCATTTTTTCAAGGCCGTGCCTTCAGATAAGAAAACGGCCACCATCACCAATTCCTTCTTTCCTTCCTTCCCTCCTTCCGTCCGTCCGTCCTGTATTCATTCATTCCTCCCTGGCCGTGCACTGAGCGGGCCTGCCTGGTGTGCCCGCGTGCAGATAGACGCTAGGTCGACGGGTGACGAACCAGCGCGTACAGGTGAGCCACGAGTAGGAGAAGAAAGAAGGGGGAGGGGAGGAGGAGAAAGGAAAGAAGGGAGAGAGAGAGAGAAAAAAAAAATGTGTGCGTTTTACAGGTAGTAGCGGGCCGCTGACGGCTGCTGTCTCTCTGTCTCCCTCTCTCTCTCTCCCCTCGCGCTACAAGGAGCAAAGCGTTCGAGAGCGCAGAAACGAACTTACCTTCCCCAGGGCGGCGAGCGAAATCCCTGTCTCGCTCCATTTCGATCCGATCAGGCTTTCCTATATCCTACCGCAACCAAGTCATTCGCAACTTCTGTAACTCCTGTGGCTGCTCTTTTCGTTGAACGTCGGTAGAAGTGTGTCGCTTAGCGGTTGGTTGTACAGGGCGTCGCCACTGCGGTTTGAATGACGCTGCTCCGTAGACTGTGACCGTGGGGCAACGAAGTGGTTCTGGTGGACGTTTGTGGTCAAGAAGATTAGGGGTGGACCCTCGTCAGTGGTCAAGAAGAGTCGAGGTGGACCCCCGTCAGACTAACGAGGCCAGAGTCTGAGCAGGAGAGGTCAACGGGGCGGAGAGGATGTTGACGAGAGCGTGTCAGTTTGACTGTGACATCCACCATCCCTCGGTCACACCCTCCACAGAGAAGCTCCATGACCAGCACGTGATGTCACGCTTGACCCCAAGTCAAAATTGAACAGGCGTGTTGTTACAATGCAAAAAGCGTATTACCTTCTATGTAAATGAAGTATCTATATTTTCGGAATGCTTTGACCATCGTTTTCGTGATTGTACCATCATCGCATTTTCGTGTGTGCCTTATCAGATGCAAGCTGCCATCGTTGGATTCCCATCCGTGCTGCATGTGCTGGTCTACATAGGAATGTGAGTGATACATCTCTCTCTTATTGCAACACACGTCGTTTCCCATTTCGAAATGTGAACAGTTTGTCTTTTTTTTCGTCAGAATGAACATTGTTTCGGCTCATTTGATTAAAGAAAACGATGCAAATCATCATTGAGTATAATAATTTCTAAGTCAAAGAAAAGTCTTAGTATTTCAGCTGCAGAAGGGAAGAGGCCTTCGGAGATTAAGGAGGGAAGAGACCTCAGGAGATTTAAGGAGGGAAGAGACCTCAGGAGATTAAGGAGGGAAGAAACATTAGGAGATTAAGGAGGGAAGAGACATCAGGAGATTAAGGAGGGAAGAGACCTCAAGAGATTAAGGAGGGAGCCAGGGAGGGAGTGGGTTGAGGAAGAGGGGCATCATCCACGTGGAGTCGCCGGGGCGGATTCTGATTTTGAGGCCAGCTAAAGCTGTGTTTATTCCAATCACACACTGAGTCAATCAGCGGCAGAGGAGAAGGAGGCCAGTAAGGACAGGGGGTATTTGACAGCCCACGTTCCGTCTACACAGAGAGGTTCTTCTGATCGCTTACCACAGAATAAAGACGGTAGTTTTTCTGATTGAGATTGGATCGTTGAAGACTGCAAAGTGATACAGTCATCGAATCAGTTCATCGATAACAAAGGGGATAAACTGCAGATAATCAGTTCAGGACGACCATTGTTGATAACCATACAACGCTAATTGCGGATAATCCGGTCAGAACGCACATGGTGGACAGTCAACAACAAACAGGAAACGCTTCCGCTGTTTCCCTCAGCCGACAGCTGTCCGCCACTTGAAAGTACAGATACTCTCAGCTCTCAAGGTCGTCAGCTTTTAAAAGGGAGCGATTTCAGCTGGACATCGGAAATGATGGCTATGCCTCTGTCCCTGGGTCAGTGAAAACGGATTGGCCTCTCCGCTGAGGACAGAACCTTTCAGAACTTTGGCCCCCGACAACTAAGAGTCTTCGGATCACCACCATCACCCCCGTCCCGCTTCCACCAGCCAGTTCCGGGACCCAAAGTGAGGGACTGGAGGCAACCAACGGAGGCCCTATGTTGCCTCCAATCATGGCCGTCAACGGTCCTCCTAACGGGGAGGTGGAGCTGCACCTCCCCATCTCCCCCGACGCCTCCTACTATCACCCCTCTCCTCCGTCCCCTATCCTTAGCAAGTCCTCCCCGCCCGACCCTCCCTCCCCCGGTCCGGCTTCCCCGGGGGAAGAAGCGCGTGCGCATCAGCGATTCCACCAGTGTCCATGTGATCGAGGAC
>JADBJO010000936.1:92500-100000 GCA_016801955.1 Conus betulinus
GATCGATGACCCATCGATGGAAATCCATCGATTATTTTACCGGCGATGCCTGTTCTGTAGTTTTTGATCGATCGCCCATCGATCGATGCCTAGAATTCCGGTACCGTAAAATGCCATATAGAGAGCCTGCGCTCATCACTCTGAAACAAACATGTGTGGAAAGGTTGAGGTACGTTTTTGAAAAAGTACTGTACCTTTGCAGCTTAAAAAGAAAGTTCCTCTCTTCAGGTGACGAATACCTCGCTCCATTAAATTTCATGTACTGTTCTGCTCAAATTCTTTTTAATAAAAAAAAAAAGAAAAGGGGGGGAGGGGGGGGGGGGCGAATGGGGGTGGAGAGCAGGCTGAAGGCAAAGTTACTTGAACAATTTCTTGCTCATGATAGAAGGAAAATGACACTACCACCATCGCTACTACTACCCCCCCCCCCCCCCCCCCCCCCCCCCCCCCCCTTTAAAACGAAACGATCTTAGAACCGTCGTTAGATCTCAGAATTGGATGTTAAAAAAGAAAAAGAATTTACAAAAAAAAATCAACGAAACGGTAAATAGTTCGATGATAGACTAGATCTGGTGCAGTTTAAACAAAGACGACAAATGCACTGATTTCTGATTCTGACAGAAGCGAATAAAACGGGATAGACTACACTGTAAAGTTCGACCCAGTTAGGGAGATGACGTTCACATAGCAGCGAGTGTATACTAGATACTTCACAGTCAATTTAAGCCACAACCTGAGTAACTACAAACTGCAAAGAAGTGTTATCCAGAAAGAGGAATGGTGACAAAGTTTGGTAATGACTTAAGGTAATATCACTAGAAGAATACGTGTTTGTGTGTGTGTGTGTGTGTGTGTGTGTGTGTGTGTGTGTGTGTGTGTGTGTGTGTGTGTGTGTTTGGGCGCGCGCGCGAAAATGCTTATGTATGCGAGAGCGAGAGAGGTGGGGGGGGGGGGAGGGAAGTGAGAGGGAGAGGGAAAGAGAGATGGTGGGAGGGGGCTCAGATAGTGATGTGGTGGTGAAATTGTGTCATTACCCTCGTCACTTGTCAATGTATTGTTTATGTCTCATTTAGCCAGCATCTGACCCCCACCCCCCCCCCATTGTCCACCCCAGCAGTCCACATACCTTCCACCATGGAATAAACTATTGACAAAGAAAGCAATCCCAACATTAACGGGGCGTATGATACATGTACAACAACGTTGCTGCCATCTGCGCGTTCTTGGAAGAATTTCGGTGGGCAGTGGCCAATGGTTAGTGGTTCTTATCTCCCCTCCAAGTGTTCTCCTGGCGCAGGCAGGGTATTGCTGAGTTTCTCTAACCAACCGAACGTTGACTTGGGATACAGAGCCTTCAACGTTCACGTGGATGCACACCGAAGGGTATTAGCCACAGCCAAGTCTATGTCGGGGCTGGGCCTGGGTTATCGTGAGGGGGGAGGGAGGGAGTGGGGAGATAAATTTAGCATTTGACGTGGTGGGGAGGGAGGATGTTCTTTGTAATCCGTAGAAAACATTTAAGTTAGAATGTTGCAAGAATTTTGCACCTTCTTTATGTTCAGATCATTAACGTCACATAAATTTTTTGTTTTTTTTTCCGTTTCATTTTGTCTGTCACACTTATGGTAATTTTATTTGAATTCGGGAATTTGAATTCGAGAGGCATTTTGTATTTGCAAGGTTTTTTTTTTTTTTTTTTTTTTTTTGTTTTTTGTTTTTTTGTTTTTAGTTTCTTTCACAAGCCATTGTGTCTGTAATTGATAGTCATACTCTTAAGGTATCGTGCAGTATACCTTTTATTGAAAAGGGACGCACAGAATAAGAGTGTCAAGAACATGTGAACCAAATGCTCTTTACATTGCGTCAGTTTCAGAATCACCTGATAGCGAACTCCATTTATTAGTTCTCCCTTACCGTGGACTATTGATTTGTCCTTTTCCACAGGAGTACCTATCGCTTTATCACTCATGAAAATGGACTCAAAATATTTTGAAATAAGCCAGTTTAAACCAAAAAATAGATCTATTGGCAACCAAGTAACAGCTGAAGCAACGAATCAAACTGAACAAACACACAAACGGGCGCAAATGCAAACTATTTGGGCAAAGAAAAGGCAGAAAAATAAAACAAAGGATGAAATACACAACACTGGGGGAAAACAGTACTGTACGCAGGTAACGAGAAAGACGTTTTCCTTTCCGCATTTTTTCTGGCTGCTTCTCCCCACTGCCAACGTTTCTTTTCATTTCCGACCGTTCCCCCCGCGTGGTGTCTGAGGCAGGTAATTGCGATGACATAACACTTGCACATGTCACGGCGGTTTCTTCTCGCTCCGCCCTCATGGAGGCTGATGGAGGCAGGGAGGGAAAGGGGGACAGACTGGCTGCCTGCTGGGAGACGTTGCCAGCTCCAAAGCCCATGATGACTTCTTTCATATGCGATTGTGCCTGTAACTGACCGTCATGCTCTTAAGATCACGCCTAACAGAGATATTGTGTAGTCTACCTGTTACTGAATAGCAGTATGGGAACTAATGCCCTACACATTACATCACCTTCAGAATCATTCGAGAACGTACTCAGTTATCAATTATCAGTTTCTCCTTTTCCCAGCAGTATTCATTTTTCTGTTCCTGGGAGCATCTTGTCACTTTCTCATGCATGGAAACAGACTCATTTTTTAAGAGAATGAGTCAAATAAACCCGTTCATAAATAAACATATTTGAAACTAGCTAACAGTTGAAGCAGCCAGTCAAACTGAACAAAGACAAGCTCGCGCAAAACGAACAAACAAAACTGCTGTTCCTCGGGTAAGGAGAAAGACGTCTTTTTCTGGCTGCTTCTCCCCATTGCCAACGTTTCTTTTCATTTCCGACCGTTCCCCGGCGCGTGGTGTCTGAGGCAGGTAATTGCGATGACATAACACTTGCACATGTCACGGCGGTTTTTCTCGCTCCGCCCTCATGGAGGCTGATGGAGGCAGGGAGGGAGAGGGGGACAGACTGGCTGCCTGCTGGGAGACCTTGCCGGCTTCAAAAAGCCCCTAATCATCGTCGTCTTCCCTCATGAACAGTTATGTCCTTCCACCTTCACGAGACACTTACATTTTGGACAGAATAGAGTAATTAAGATGCTAAAACAAAGATGTAGACGTTTTCACGTAAAAACAATATTCGTAACCTTTTCGCAGAGAAATGTGTATGTGTACAAGCGTCTTCTTAGTGTGTGTGTGTGTGTGTGTGTGTGTGTGTGTGTGTGTGTGTGTGTGTGTGTGTGTGTGTGTGTGTGCGTGCGTCTGTATGCGTGTGCGCTTGTGCGCGTGCATGTATGTGTGGTGTACATGCGCGCGCGCACGCGCGCGCGCGCGCGCGTGTGTGTGTGTGTTTCTATGCATGCGTCTGCTTATGTGTGCGCGCTTGACACACAAAGTCTAACAATACAGCGTCTTTTGTTTATGTAGCTGGTGAGGGTTGGAGTTTCATGCTCCTTTTGTCCGTGTGTAACCACTGGTCTAGAGAGGTCTGCCCGTCTGAATGAATTGGGGAATGTTTTGCTGGACCTTGTACGTTCTTCGTCCGTGTCTGGCTCTTCATTCCCATAACAGAATAAAGGAGAGGGGGTGGAGACTGAGCAGCAGCCACCGATCTCTCTCTCCAAGAGGAATGAATTTCAACAAACAAATCAGCGGAAATAAAACGTGACAGTTTTAGTGGATGTTCTCCATTAGACAGATACTTGCCAATTCCACTGAAATGTAATCTGGTGCCACTGAGTTTATCTCTCTGCCTGTGAATCTGTAATGAGAATATCAGTGTTAATCGTGTGTGTGTGTGTGTGTGTGTGTGTGTGTGTGTGTGTGTGTGTGTGTGTGTGTGCATGCGTGCGTGCGCGCATGTGTGTGTTTTAATCGTGTGTGCGTGCGTGCGTGTGTGTGTGCATGCGTACGTGTGTGCGGTGTGTATGTGTGTGTGTGTGTGTTTGTGTTTGTGTGTGTGTGTGTGTGTGTTGTGTGTGTGTGTGTGTGTGTTCTCTCTCACCACCACCACCCTCTCCCCACCTCTTTTTGTATGTTTGTGTGGTTTGTTTTGTTTTATTTCTTTCCAAGAAACTCTTAGCCGTTCACAAGCTGTTCCATCCTCACGCATGAGGCGGATCGCTGGAACCATCTCAGACAGATTATGTGACTGGCGTGAGAATGTGAGACTCGCCGACAGTGCCGGGTTTGATCAGCTCATTCCAGTTCGTCTTCTGTTCATTTGTCACACACACACACACACACACACACACACACACACACACACACACACACACACACACACACACGCTTGCACGCGCGCGCACGCACGCTCGCACTCACGCACGCACACACTCACGCACGCACTCGCTCGTGCGCATGCATGCATGCACGTACGTACGCATGCACTATACGAGCGCGCGCAAGCACACACACACACACACACACACACACACACACACACACACACACACACACACACACACACACACACACACATTTGAAATGTCTTGCAAGGCTAAAGAAGAAAGGAGCGGAAATGTGTAATAAGAATGATGAATAATTCATGGTGATATTCCGACTGGTCTCGCCACCGGGCAAAAAATAATATGCACACTTCTGAATCGCAGGGACATGGATTGAAAGGAAAGAAAGAGACACACGATGCAAGTCACCAGACCAACCATCAAACGTTTGCCTTCAGTGTCAGCAGACAGTAAGAAGACACCTGTCGAAACGAGAACCCCACAAACAGATCCTGTGTGTAGCATGCACCTAGCGCTCGTTAAACAACCCATGGCAAGAAGAGAGTTGTGTCACCCGCAAAGTGTCGGGGGGGGGCGGGGGGAAGGGGGGGGGGGCGGAATCCACTCATCGTTCACACACAACTTTGAGTGACGTTCAGGTTATGCCTTAAACTATATACTGCGATACATCGCGCTACAGAAACTACGCAAACCAAACCAGTGCTCTAAACTACAAACCAGTGCTCTAAATTACAAACGAGTGCTCTAAATTACAAATTACAAACCAGTGCTCTAAATTACAAACCAGTGCTCTAGATTACTAACCAGTGCTCTAAATTACAAACCAGTGCTCTAAATTACTAACCAGCGCTCTAAATTACTATGTAATGTGAGTAAGTACAGTACAAAACCGTGATATACAATTCAGTGGAATGGGACACAATACAATGCAGTACAGCTCAATGAAAATCAGTACAAAACAGTTCGTTACAGTGGAATACATGCTTTACAGTCTCAGCCAGTTGATGTCAATGCAATATCATACTACATGTGACATAGTCCAATGTACTCGTCAGGAAAGAATGCCGTGCAGTGCGCGATATGATTCATCGCACTGTTACACCGCCACACAAAACAGTGGCATTGCAGTGCGCGATATGATTCATCGCAGTGTTACACCATACAAAACGGTGGCATTGGAGTGCGCGATATGATTCATCGCAGTGTTACAACGCCATACAAAACAGTGGCATTGGAATGCAACCCAGTGCGAAACAGTGCATCGCATTACAACACAGTGCACTACCACCAATCACACTGCAAGGAAATGAATTGCGATAAAATGCGTCTTAGTGCATTGAAACGCGGTGTAGAACAACACAATACACTTCATTACAACGTATTGCAAAGTAGTGCAACGTAACACACCAGAACTCACCACGTTATCGTACAATATGTAACTCAGTACAGTTACATTAGTGATGATTTAATGAAAAATAAAGATGAAAATACAGATACAAAGATAAAATGATAACGATAAAACAACATCCCGAGCCCGGTCTATAAACGGCAACACGAAGAAAGGAGATGTGAATTTAGCAGTGATCTTTCGCACTACATGCTTGACTTCATTGTCAGCTTTGCCATGCAAATTTCGCTTTGCTCATTTTGCTTCATCTGAATATGGCCACGACGTCCTGTGTCACGTGAAATTCAGAGGATACAGAGGCTCATGGAATGTCTTCAAAGCTATCCTCAACCGCAGCTGGCATGATGTAGCGGTTAGCGTTGTGGACTGATGGGTTGGGAGGTCGTGAGGTCGATCCCTACCAGAGGCATCTATTTGTGGGAATGGTCTGCCCCTGCTGACTTCTAAAGTTGAGAGTGCTGTGGGCTTTAATGGAAGACTGGAACCGCTCAGTATGGATCCGTGTCTGAAACCGTTCCCATTGTCTGGACTGAAGATGTCTGTATCTCTCGGGCCTGGTTGAAAGTGGGATGTATGACAAAGGTGAGCATCGCACCCGGCCTTGCGTGGTGTCTGTCCAACAGGTGTCTGCGGTGCCCTCCTCACCATCTCCATCCTTAGTGATAAGCGTAAAAGACGTCTCAGATTGTGTGGCTCTTTCATGCCCCGTTCTCAGGGAGGACCTCAGTTTCGATTTACTCAACACCCTCCGTTCCCGTGCCGTGTTGTGTCAACGTTGACAGATTTGACAAGTTCTTTGGAACCCTTGTTGCACTGACGTGATGTCGTCCTCCAGGAGACGAAGGGGTGGGGCAGAGAGGGGTCAAGGGTTGGGTGGGGGTTGGGGAGGGAGGGAGGGAGGATGCTTCCTCACTCTGGCTCTGCGGTTGATTAGATGTAATTTGGTATTGATTGCTTCCCGTGAAAATGCCGATGCACGGGCAATAATCCCTTTTGAGGTGGCATGGAAAATGAAACAAGGAATATATATATATATATATATATATATATATATATATATATATATGTGTGTGTGTGTGTGTGTGTGTGTGTGTGTGTGTGTGTGTGTGTGTGTGTGCGTGTGTGTGGTACAGAAAGTAGAGGGCAGATCATGAGGTTTAATCGAGTCTGCTGGAGAGCTTGGAGGTTACATAGGACCGACTTGTTCCCCACCATGGGTTTGAAACAGATCGAAGGGCAGGACCCACAGGGGATATACCTCATATTTCCCCCTCCTCCCCGTCCCAAACCATTGAATCGGTTCAAGTCCCCAGCCCCTGAGACCACGTCTGACGGCTGTAATGTCTGTTTTTTTATGGTGATCAAAATGAGTTCCATTTCTGACTGTATGCTGTGAAAGATGTTGGCAAGCGAAGTGGTTTTTGAATGATTTTGCAGGTTTTTTTTTTTTATACACGTATTTTATCCGTGCCATTGTAAGAGTCAAAATACATTCACCTACATCCAATAGTAACCAGTTTGCTGGCTATAGACAAATTCGCAAACTTCGGCGAAGGTTTAAGCCAGGTCACGTGAACTTACCGAAAACAATTTGATCCGCGTCCCGAAACCCTGTCTCAAATTCATGAGTTCTGCTCTCGGTTCTTCGATTTCAGTGACATTCCTAAAGAATGCATTGTAAAAGTGGACAGTATCAACGGGACTTTTTTTCAATCAAGTACAAAATCGGGGTAAGACCGTCAGAATTCCTGAAACGAAATGCAGGTTATTATGTCACGAGGCGAAAAATCCCTCCCCCTAAAAAAGCTGAC
>JADBJO010000936.1:107500-110000 GCA_016801955.1 Conus betulinus
CAACACACACACACACACCCTGTTCTCATTTTAAACCTTAACAGACACATCTTTGGCAGAAGGGAACGGGCATAGGTGTCGAGAAGAACGGGTCACAGAGGATGGGGAAGGGCAGGAGGTGATGGCAACGTTATTGAAGGTAAGAGACAATAGGGAATGGAAATGGCACAGTTATAAATGGAAGGGATATGGAAACGAATCAGCAGTACGGGACGGCTAAAAGCCGTTGAAGGGAATGGGCGGCTGGAAATGCCAAATTTAGGCAAGGGAATGAGGAGAGAAGGGGGTGGTGAAGCAAATGAACGTGAATTGACCGTACGGGATGGCAAAGTTACTGAAAAGAATGGACAGTTAGAGGGTGTTGATGGGAGTGGGCAGCTGGGGATGGCTAAGTCATGGAAAGGAATGGGCAGTTGGGGATGGCTAAGTCATGGAAAGGAATGGGCAGTTGGGGATGGCTAAGTCATGGAAAGGAATGGGCAGTTGGGGATGGCTAAGTCATGGAAAGGAATGGGCAGCTGGGGGTGGCAACTCATGGAAAGGAATGGGCAGTTGGGGATGGCAAAGTCATGGAAAGGAATGGGCAGCTGGGGATGGCAAACTCATGGAAAGGAATGGGCAGTTGGGGATGACAAAGTCATGGAAAGGAATGGGCAGTTGGGGATGGCAAAGTTATGGAAAGGAATAGGCAGTTGGGGATGGGTAAAGTTATGGAAAGGAATAGGCAGCTGGGGATGGCAAAGTTATGGAAAGGAATGGGCAGCTGGGGATGGCAAAGTCATGGAAAGGAATGGGCAGTTGGGGATGGCAAAGTCATGGAAAGGAATGGGCAGCTGGGGATGGCAAAGTCACGGAGAGGAATGGGCAGCTGGGGATGGCAAAGACATAGAAGGGAGAGGGCAGCTGGGGATGGCAAAGTCATGAAAGGGAGTGGGCAGCTGGGGATGGCAAAGTCATGAAAGGGAGTGGGCAGCTGGGGAAAACAAAGTCATGGAAGGGAATGAGCGGCTGGGGATGGCAAAGTTTTGGAAGGGAGTGGGCAGCTGGGAGGGGCAAAGTTACGGAAGGGAGTGGGCAGCTGAAGATGGCAAAGTTGCAGAAGGGAGTGGGCAGCTGGGGATGGCAACGTTGCAGAAGGGAATGGGCAGCTGGTGGTGGCAAAGTTGTAGAAGGGAGTGGGCAGCTGAGGATGGCAAAGTTGCAGAAGGGAGTGGGCAGCTGGGGATGACAAAGTCATGGAAGGGAGTGGGCAGCTGGGGATGGCAAAGTTGCAGAAGGGAGTGGGCAGCTGGGATGGCAAAGTTGCAGAAGGGAGTGGGCAGCTGGGGATGACAAAGTTGCAGAAGGGAGGGGGCAGCTGGGGATGGCAAAGTTGCAGAAGGGAATGAGCAGCTAGGGATGGCAAAGCTGCAGAAGGGAATGGGTAGTAGGGTGTGGCAAACGTGTCGTCAACAAATTGAAAATGGCGGAGCAACGCGCACCTTATCGTTATGTAATTGTCAGGGGAGATCATTTGTGTTTACGAGCCAGATGGACGGGAATGTCTTGGTATCCTGAGGAGAAGCTTCTGAAGACAGGTAGCCGTTATCTTTTGAGATTCTGTAGACGTAATGGTTTTTACGAGGGAACAGCCCACTTTGAGACTCTCTCTCTCTCTCTCTCTCTCTCTCTCTCTCTCTCTCTCTCTCTCTCTCTCTCTCTCTCTCTCTCTCTCTCTCTCTCTCTCTCTCTCTCTCTCAAATACAGACTAATGTTCTGCTTGAAAATGGGAGAAACCTGCCAACATTCCGCATGTGAGTGTGTTCGTGTGTGTGTGTGTGTGTGTGGTGTGTGTGTGTGTGTGTGTGTGTGTGTGTGTGTCTGTTTGTGTTTGTGAGTATGTGTGTGTGTTAGCGCGTGCGTGCGTGTATGTATGTGTGTGTGTTTGTGAGTGTGTATGTTTGTGCGTATGTGTGTGTTGTGTGTGTGTGTGTGTGTGTGTGTGTGTGCGCGCGCGGCGCGCGCGCGCAGTCTGTCCAACGAACTGTGAAACCCAGAAACTGTCGTGGACGTGGTGTTGTCAAAAGAAGTGAGCGATGTGACCAACTGACTGGCGGGCGTCGTTGACTACAGGGAAACTGACGGGTCATACCGGTCCTTTCGCTGTGCCCTGACGGTTGGTCATAGACAGTGCCCTGACGATTGGTCATAGACAGTGCCATGACGGTTGGTCATAGACAGTGCCCTGACGGTTGGTCATAGACAGTGCCATGACGGTTGGTCATAGACAGTGCCCTGACGGTTGGTCATAGACAGGCCATGACGGCGCTTGGGAAGTCAGTCACAGGACCCTCCAGAGTTCCCCTGTCTCAGTCATGGGCAACATGGCAGAGGTGCTGTAACCAGTCCAGTCCTTTACGTCGTCCGCCTGGGGCTCCTTCGATCTGACTCTAGGGTGCTCAGCAGGTGTGCGCACTGCCAACCTCGGTGCTGCCAGGTGAACTCCCAGCTGGTGTGAATC
>JADBJO010000936.1:117500-122500 GCA_016801955.1 Conus betulinus
GAGCTAAACTGAACATCAGTAAAAGCAACGGAATGGTGTTTGGAAAAGGAGGTTATTTGATAGCGAGTGAAAGACGGACGTATGATGGATTTGTTATACATGCATTGGATGCCTATAAATACTTGGGGAGCTCTTTTTCTATACGCCTATGTTTTACCTTTGCTTGTAAACATCTTGCATGTAGGGCAAAGAATGCTTTGATATGTGTAATAGAAAGATCGGATGCTTTGAATATTCACTAGCTTGAATTATTATTGTTTTGAATATTAGATTCACAAAACTGCCTATTTTGATGTATGGGACAGAAATTTGGGGGTTCGATAATGTCGTTATTCATCATGAAACTGTGCATGTATTTGCTTTTAAGAGGCATCTAGGTCGCGCGCGCACGCACACACAAGCATCATGCACACATACACTCTCGTCTGTCTGTCTGTCTGTCTGTCTGTCTGTGTCTGTCTGTCTGTCTGTCTCTCTCTCTCTCTCTCTCTCTCTCTCTCTCTCTCTCTCTCTCTCTCTCTCTCTCTCTCTCTCACACACTTATTCTCTCTTAGTTTCTCACACACACACTCGCGCGCGCACGTATACACACACACACACACACACACACACACACACACACACACACACACACACACACACGCATACACACACACACACACACACACACACACACACACACACACACACACACACACACACACACACACACACTTCTCATGTAGATCATTGATGGTCTGCTTCTCTCCGTCATGTTGTGAAACGGACGTATCAGGGAAAAAAGGGAAGTTGAAATCAGATTGAACGCTGAATTCGGGTCGGAAAATGAACAGAATTTGCCCACTGAACTGAGGCATCAGCGCATCTGAATAACGCTGCGGAAAAGTCGGTCAAACCGCAACATGAAATCAGGCTTGGGGGGTCGTTTTCGATCAGGCCACTCCACTCCTAACATTGTTTGGATTTTCATTCAACTATCAACCGAGTCATCACCCCCTCCAGCAGTGGCACATATAGCCGAGGAATTCTTAGATAACCCCAGGACTCCATAAAGTCTACGGTTTTGGGTCTACTTACACGTCAGCTCAGGGTTCAGATTCGTGCGAAATGCCTCAAGCGGTCACGGAACAGATATGAAACGTCACAAGCCTATGGTTTAGGAGGACGTTCCGACAGCGACGAGAGCGACATTCCTGACCGTTTCATGCACGAATTAGAGGATGTTGTTATTTGTGGAGCAAGGAAAACGAACATGTCGCTACATGCAAAAGGATCTGATTTCTAACCTGTGGCTTTGTTTAAGAATCCTGTTTATGTGGAATGGGGAAGAATCGACTTTAAACAGAAAGAAGCTGAATGAGAGGCTAGGGTGTGTACGTATCGTCTTTTCAATTCTGTGTATAACGTACAGACATGTGCCGACCTACGTGATGCGCCTAGTTCGTCAAGTTCCTTGCGATTTGCACCTGATAAAACCACAGCTTACAGCGATTGCAGGCGAACTGCAGAGTTATGACGATAATGATGATGACAACGACGACGATGATGATGAAGATGATGATTATGACAACGACGACGACGACGACGACGATGATGATGATGATGATGATGATGATGATGATGTCATGATGCTGTCTGTCTCTCCCTGGCCACACTTCTTTGAAACGGCTGAGGAAATTTCTTTCAACCTATGCAATTCAAACGCCGCATGCCACATTATCAAACGGTTGAATCCCATCGTGTGTGACGTTACACACAAGCGAATGAACCTTGCCCTATGTGACATGTTAACAAACGGTCGAATTCCATCCAGGGTGACGTAAAAACGAATGGCGGAGCTCCCATCCTATGTGATGTAATAACTCCCCTTTTGTGTGACACATTTGAGAAACAACAATTGCCATTCTGTGTGACCAGTCAACAAACGGCCGAATCCTCAGAATCCCATCACATGTAAACAAATTAACGGCCGAATCCTATCCAGTGTGACATTGACAAACGATCGAATCGCATCCTGTTAGATATGTTAACAAACAGCTCAACCCCATCTTGTAAGACAGATTAGCAAACGACCGAACCCCGTCCCGTGTAACATGTTAACGAACGGCTGAATCTCATCCTGTGTAACATATTACGAAATGTGAGAAACCTTCGTGTATGACATATTAACAAATGGCTAAACGTATCCTATGTGACAATTAACAAACGGTTGAACACTGTCCTATGTGACGTATTAACAAGCGGTTCAATCTATCTTTTGTGACAGATAGCAAACGACCTAACCCATTCTGTGTAACATTAGCAAACGATCTAACCCATCCTGTGCAACATTAACAAATGATCTAACCCATCCTGTGCAACATTAACAAACGATCTAACCCATCCTGTGCAACATTAACAAACGACCTAACCCATCCTGTGCAACATTAACAAACGATCTAACCCATCCTGTGTAACATTAACAAACGACCTAACCCATCCTGTGCAACATTAACAAACGACCTAACCCATCCAGTGTAACATTAACAAACGGCTTAACCCATCCTGTGTAACATTAACAAACGACCTAACCCATCCTGTGCAACATTAACAAACGATCTAACCCATCCAGTGTAACATTAACAAACGACCGAACCCATCCTGTGTAACATTAACAAACGATGTAACCCATCCTATGCAACATTAACAAACGACCTAACCCATCCTGTGCAACATTAACAAACGATCTAACCCATCCTGTGCAACATTAACAAACGACCTAACCCATCCAGTGTAACATTAGCAAACGGCCTAACCCATCCTGTGCAACATTAACAAACGATGTAACCCATCCTGTGTAACATTAATAAACAGCTCAACCCATCTTATGTAACATTAACAAACGGCTTAACCCATCCGGTGTAACATTAACAAACGGCTTAACCCATCCAGTGTAACATTAACAAACGGCTTAACCCATCCTGTGTAACATTAACCAACGGCTTAACCCATCTTGTCTAACATTAACAAACGGCTTAACCCATCCTGTGCAACATTAACAAACGGCTTAACCCATCCTGTGTAACATTAACAAACGACCTAACCCATCCTGTGTAACATTAACAAACGACCTAACCCATCCTGTGTAACATTAACAAACGACCTAACCCGTCCTGTGTAACATTAACAAATGGTTTAACCCATCCAGTGTAACATTAGCAAACGGCCTAACCCATCCTGTGCAACATTAACAAACGATGTAACCCATCCTGTGTAACATTAATAAACAGCTCAACCCATCTTATGTAACATTAACAAACGGCTTAACCCATCCTGTGTAGCATTAACAAACGGCTTAACCCATCCTGTGTAACATTAACAAAACCTAACCCGTCCTGTGTAACATTAACAAACGGTTTAACCCATCCTATGTAGCATTAACAAACGGCTTAAGCCATCCTATGTAACATTAACGAACGACCGAACGCTGTCCTCTGGGACATACAAACAAACGTTCTGCAGCCAAAGGGTTATGACCTCTGGTCTTGAAATTGGTTGCCGACACTCATCCAGCTGAATGGCGATGGAAACTTCTCGCCTGGAGCAAAAACAACTTTGAACGTTTAACCAAGGTTTCTACTGACACAACGTGTAAAACATCATTCTACGAAGACTGTTTCATGTGTGTGTGTTCCCATTGTTACCGCGCTTCCTCCACCTTTCCCATTGACTCGCTGTGGAGTCTGAACGGCACGCAGTCTAACAGTCGTTCATCCGCATCGGTTGCAATGCAGCCAAAAGTTGGCTTTGAATAGACGAGTTTGAACGCTTGACCTTCTGTCGACGTAGGTGGTGTAGTAAGACCTTTAGGTCGTTGCCCCCACCTAGGTCGTGAGGAATGGTTAGGCAAGGGTTAATTGGGGTCTTACGTCCACGCCTCCATCAGGGGATATGGCTGGCTAGGGGTACCGGTCCCACCAAATAGAATGAGAGGCGGGAGATTGGGCCAGCACAAAACTAGAACCACAAGAACAGTACATCAACATAGGCAACGAGGGTGCCGCTTTTATGTTATGTGTTTGTGGATCGACCTCACAATCTTCTGAATCCCATCTTCGGTAGTTCAATGAAACAGATTTATCCAGGCATTCTCTTAATGCACGTCAGATGATCACCTTTTATTCACCTTGTTAGGGTGCCTTTTTCCCCTCCAAAAATGAGTAATATTCACTGACGGAATTCTTTAGAAACAAAAGCAAAACGACATTGTTTATAGATGCACAGCAATTTTTCATGGTTTTTTTTTTTGCATGTTAATGATCATTTGCATACATTATGCATTATTTACATATTGTGATATTTGTTTTCGAATAAAATGGATTATTTACGGATGATAACTAGTATTGAGAATACTGTATCCTTTGGTTACTGTTTATGAATAACAAATGCATAACTCCAGATCATTTTGAAACGTAAATAGTATAATGTTAAATATCTGGATGAATGGCATCCCATAGACTCCTCTGCCCTCTCAGAGCAGGTGTTTTGGCGAGAACATCCAGTCTTGAGTCGCTGTTGATCTCACTAATGATCCTGCCAAAGGTAAGCTTTCTTTCCAGCCTTGGTAGTCGCAGGGGTTGTCTCCACGAGCGATTGTTGGTGAACCAGAATGTGATGAGGGGAGCCAGGAAGGGGGATCGTTTGTTGGTGATCATGTTCGGGCACTGTGGTATGTTGCATGACGCACCTGCATAGTAAGCGAGAAAACTGCTGATTCTTGGTTCGAATCTTCCTCGGTGCGGCTTTTTTTTTTCTCTCCCTCGAACTTTTCAGCTGACACAAGGCGCTAACTTTTCCGATGGGACGAAAAACTGAAGTCGCGTATCCAACGTGTGTTTTCAGTGCATGTTAAAGACCTCACGGCAGCAAGGGAGTCGTTCCTTTGAAAATTCTCTGGGAAAAAAATTGCGCTTCTATAGATGAACAAAAAGGTATAGGTCAATAAAAAGGAAAAGAATAGA
>JADBJO010000936.1:127500-137500 GCA_016801955.1 Conus betulinus
CATGTCTGTCTCTACATTTTTCACTATAATCTCAATCTCTCTCTCTTTCTCTCCTTCTCTCCGTCCTCCATGTGCCTTCCCTCTTCTTCCTTCTCTAATTCTCGTCAAAGTTGCATGGACACTTCCGAGACTGCCGTCATTTTCAACTACTTTCCACCACTTACCAGACACAGACGGCGAGCGACGACGATAAAGGCTCCTATTTTTGATATTGTCTGTCACTCGGGGACCTGAGGAAAGGTCGCTATAAACAGTTTCTGGTGGCTTTCTCTGTTTATTGTAGCTTAGTTTGTTTTGGAAGCGTTTGCTGCCATTGTAGCAGTTGTTCGCTGTCGCTGCTGACTGTGTTGATGCGGCCGTTCCCGTGTCGCTTTGTATCGGCTTGAGGGAGCGAAAGCGTATTTCCTAATCTCTTGAAACATGGTGCGCAAGTTCGTAAGGCAGTGGATGAAGTGGATCAAGGTGCACGTTGTTGTTGTTGTCGTTGTTGTTGTTGTTGTTTTCCTTTTCAAGGCAATTGAGATGACGTTAACATTCATTTATGTGTTTGTTCTTTCAACCTCAACGATTAAAGGCTGAAATTCAAGCTCGAACTGCACAAACAGAAAGAACATATGCGAAACTAAAAGCCCATCCAGAGTAACGTGAACAGCGCTGTCAACACCGAACGGACGCTTCCGCATGTATTTGTACTGTCCATCTTTCTGTATTTATGCGAATCGTCGTCTCTGGCATCGGCGCTGCGAAAAGAGATCGAAGCAGCAGGAGAGAATTCCGGAGATTCGGGATCTTCTTTGCCGTGCGCCTCACAACTTCGGAAGTCCACCGACCCATCGGGCAGCGTGAGTCGGTATGAAGACACGTTGAAAACAGTGAGGAAAAGTAGGGTGAGGTGGCGAGGACGTTCGGCAATTTCAAAAAGCGGACTTCCCGAAACCATCCCCAGAGAAAGAATTGCAGGGAAAGAAGAGGCTAGACAGACACAGAGAGAGTGGACGGACGACGGTGGGGAGAGTGGACCGGTGTAGCTTGTCGTAATCACTCCACGCCAGGTAATCACTCCCCGGAGGGTGAGAAAGGGCATCGCCCGAACTCACCTCTCCTTCCCCCTCCCCCTTCCGCGCCTTCCGCAGTGACTTCAGACCGGCCTTCCCTTTGTTCTAAAAGCACTCCATTTCTTTGTTCTAAAAGCACTCCATTCTTTGTTCTAAATGCACTCCATTTCTTTGTTCTAAAAGCACTCCATTTCTTTGTTCTAAAAGCACTCCAGTTCTTTATTCCAAAAGCACTCCATTCTTTGTTCTAGAAGCACTCCATTTCTTTGTTCTAGAAGCACTCCATTTCTTTGCTCTAAAAACACTCCATTTCTTTGTTCTAGAAGCACTCCATTTCTTTGTTCTAAAAAAACACTCCGTTTATTTGTTCTAGAAGCACTCCAGTTCTTTGTTCTAAAAGCACTCCAGTTCTTGTTCTAAAAGCACTCCAGTTCTTTGTTCTAAAAGCACTCCATTTCTTTGTTCTAGAAGCACTCCATTTCTTTGTTCTAGAAGCACTCCATTTCTTTGCTCTAAAAACACTCCATTTCTTTGTTCTAGAAGCACTCCATTTCTTTGTTCTAGAAGCACTCCGTTTATTTGTTCTAAAAGCACTCCAGTTCTTGTGTTCTAAAAGCACTCCATTTCTTTGTTCTAAAAAGCACTCTAGTTCTTTGTTCTAAAAAGCACTCCATTTCTTTGTTCTAAAAGCACTCCATTTCTTTGTTCTAGAAGCACTCCATTTCTTTGTTCTAAAAGCACTCCATTTCTAAAGGAAATTTTCCAAGCATCCCAAACAACGAAACATTTCAGCTAAATTTGGTAGGGAGAGGGGAGGGGGGGAGGCATTCTGGACCTGCCCTCCACCATGTGCCCAAACCATGTCCTGGTGAATGATTTGGGGCGTGGTCACGTGCGGAATGATGTAGCAGGTGCCCGTTTTCCGTCTCCCCTGTCACACAGGGCGGGTACGTTTGGGCATGTGCCTATATTCACCACATGGAGTGTCTCTGGACCATGGCCCGAGTCACTCACCGAAAAGTCGTTTTGGAACGGGGAGAGGAGTAATTTGATTTGATTGATATGCTGAATCATTCAGGACACTGATAACTTTGAAGGAGGTGGGGGGAAGTGGTTTTGGACCAAAGGGGTAGGTGGGTCTGTGTTGACTCCACGAGGGGATGAGCTGGGGCAGGTGCCCTTTCTCACCGCCCCTGGATTCATTACGGAAATGGAGGGAACGCGGCACGTTACAAAGCATTGCCGCAATCCAGGCGCTTGTCCACAAGCATCAGACGAGGAGACAACTGGTGCAGCGTTCTTTAGTTGCCATGTCCCCCGTGGCCCTGGTGGACCCTGGGATCAGTTACCCTTAGGGCCATTAAAGTGTGCGTGTGTGTGTGTGTGTGTGTGTGTGTGTGTGTGTGTGTGTGTGTTTGCGCGCGCGCGCGCATGTGTGTGTGCGTGCGTGCGCGCGCGTGTGTGTGTGTGTGTGTGTGTGTGTGTGTGTGTGTGTGTGTGTGTGTGCGATCGCGCGCGCGCGCGCGTGTGTGTGTGCGTGAGCAGGTATCCGCATGCGTGGTCTGTGTATATATGTGTGCGGTATGTACTCTTATTCAACAGATCTAAGACACCGGCTGTTCAACAAACATACAAATGTTTGCACAGTAGGTTTGCTTTGGTTGAGCATACACTGCATCTGGTTGAGAGAAACAGGGTCTCTGCCCCGAGTTTGAACTAGATCTGTTGAATTCAGTCTCCTGCTTTGGCATATATTTGCTGGCTTGCAGAGTTGTCTTTGATGGCTTTCAGCCACGGTTTGCTTAAAGATGCACACAAATGGCCGAGATAGGGTAGACAAAAAAGAAAGAACCGAAGTCGAATTTGAAAGTTTCAGAACTCTTTAAAATCCAAAGCAAATCATACTTTTTCAAGCGAGCAAAATTTCCGAAAGCACGTTATGCATAATTTTTGCATTTAATTTATGGGCAAACCCGTACTGTTATTAGGTTGTATCCCAGATATACTATGAGGTCAGTTTTGAAGAGGCTGCGCTATTAATCAGTCGAAGCCTTTATTTTTGGCGGAGGAGGGGAGGTGGCGTCGAGTATATACAAACGGGTCTCTTCTGTTGAATTGTTAATAAAGACTGTTAGTTGGATAATGACAGTTTTGGAAAACCGAAAAACTAGTTTCTCTCTCTCTCTCTCTCTCTCTCTCTCGCTCTCTCTCTCGCTCTGTGCGTCGGTTGTTCTTGTTCTGGTACGTTAGAACACTACAGATGCGAACATCCGGATTGATCCTGGTGTTAGGGAATTAAACTCTACACGTGCATTATCAGCATCTGACGGAAGGAACACAAGATAAACAACTGTGTCGGGCAGAAAGCCCCAGATTCAAGACTGAATGGGTCAGCTAGGGAGTAAGGGGAGGGGGGGGGGGGGGGGCGTGAAGGATTCTGTGCGGTGAACAAGGTTCAACAGGACACACCCACACGCACACGCGCGCGATCGGGCGTGTGCACCTTAGCACATAAGTGTTGGCAGCAGAGAAAAACCTCTCTTTGTCATTTATCAATGGCGACAAGCTTGCCTGACACGGGGCGTGTATATCTTGCCATGACTCACAGTCCAAGACCGTTGTACAGGGCACAATGGAGGGCGGGTGCCTTAGACACAGGCCGACAAGTCCTCTGCTGATAACGTGCTGGGGGTGGACTGGTTCCACCCCCTCTGACCTGTTGCCCAGAACTGAGAACAGAAGTCATGGACATCCCTGGTTCGCCAGACACCCGTCACCACACTCCTTCTGACCTACTGCAGCGACAGCAATATGTTCTACACTCTCTCTGACCTACTGCAGCGACAGCAGTAATTATGTTCTACACTCTCTCTGACCTACTGCAGCGACAGCAATATATTATAGAGCTTCTGTGATTATACTGTTGTTGTTGTTGTTGTGTTAGGATCATCATCATAACGATGGTCCATGGTGGTGATGGTGCTGTAAGTGAGCACTGGAGATTGTTTGGTTCTTGATGCTATGAAGAGAGGCAGGCAACGAACGAGGGTGGGAAATGGGGGAAGGGGAGAGGGTGGCGGTTAAGATAGCCGCGTCGTTAATGTGTGTGTGTGTGGGTGGGGGGGGGGGGGGTGCGGGCGTGTGTGCGTGCGCGCGTGCGTGAGTGTGTGTGTATCGCGTACAGTCTGTGTGTGTGTGTGTGTGTGTGTGTGTGTGTGTGTGTGTGTGTGTGTGTGTGTGTAAGTTTATGAGTATGTGTGTGTGTGTCCAGTCATCAGTCTGTTTGTACGTGTGCACGCACGCGCCTACGTTTTTTATGTGTGGATTGGTAGATGTGTGCAAGAAAGAGAGAGAGAGAGAGGTTTGAGCGTTGTTGTTGTTTGTTTGTTTCTTACTTATATTTCCTTTTTAGTGCACATTTGCACAATATTAAGGTAATCACTCGGTTTCGGGGGTGTATGTGTGTGTGGCAAAAAACGGCATTTTCTGATCCGTTTATAAGTGCTAATCATAAACAAACTTAGCACAGTGATCAATGTATGGATGAGGCCTTTCCAGCCATCCCCAACGGAAAGATGTCACCGAGTAGTAATGGCCATTACCCTGCGATTAGCATTTTTAGCCACTTTCGGGGAGGAGGGGGGGGGGGGGGGGGGGGACGAGCGAGTGGGAAAGCGGAGTGAAAGATGGAGGGCGGGGTTGGGGGGGGGAGGAGAAGAAAAGAAAGAGGAAGAAATGGGATTGAGGCTTTGTTGGTAGCTGAGGGCAAATTTGCAATTGACTGATCGGAACCACATTTTCAGAAGTTAGACTTTGCTATTTCGTCTGGTAATGGTCACCGCGCTGCTTATACGTTCTGTGCTTGTCGTCTGTTATTATTTCAAGGAATCACAACAAATTACAATAACGAAACTGGTCTTAGCAGAAATGCGAAGGTGTAAGTGGGATGGACTCTCACTACTTTCCTTTTCATTTTTGATCTTTTCTCACGTCGAGATCAATATTTAAGTACGGACCCGCCGAATAAACGTAACAAACACTAAGTAACACGCCTCGAACTGTCGGTTTTCTTCACGCAGGAGATAAATAAACAAGCAACGGGAAAAAAATATAGAATGGGGAGAACCAGTTGCAGGTGAGCAAAAGTCTTCATTCCTATGAAAATGATTTACCAGGTAGAGGGTTGGGATGAGAGGGTAGAGGAGGAGGAGAGGTGAGTTGAAAAGGACGACATTAAAATGCAAACAGTCAATCGTTCATTGACAGCGATGGGAACCACTGAGTTCTGTGTTTTGAAAATATCATTTGCTTATTCTTGACCACAGCCGACTTCGTGTCCAGAGTAAGAATCCTCAAGTAGTCAGGGCTGGTAACTCTGTGGCAGTCTGTCTGTAGTATCTAATGTAGAAAAACAACAACCATAATTTTGTGGTGTTCTCAAACGGATTAGTCAAAAACGGAAAAGGGAAATCGAAGAAAGCAATACCGAGAAATGAGTTTTAATAGCCCTCCACGAAAATAATTATCAAAATAAAAGAACATATTTAAACTTATGCTTCAGGATCCAAAACCAACGAAAAGGACCTTTGGCTTAATTGAATGCCAATATATCCCACATTCACAACAAGTAAAGGCAAAGCGATCAATCCATAACTAAAGGTACAGTGCATTTCATCCACTCGAGTCGTTACAATTATCCAAGCAAACTGGGGGGTGTGCCGCAATCTTTGGAAAAAAAAAACATTTCAAAATAACACGATTTCTAGACATCGTTATTTTTTCTTGTTACTTTCCACAAAATTCTCACATGGATACTACTTTTTATGGAATTCCTTGATTCGCATTTCCAAGCAGTGCGTATATTTTTCAATTTAATATTTCGTCTTTAATGCATTCATAAAGTGTCGATGGGCATATTTGATGGTTACATTAATGTACAAAATATTTACTAAACAGGATGATTTGGTCGAAGCCTTCGTCTGTTTTTATTTAGTCCTCATTACCGAACTACTCCAAATCAAGATTAAGCTTGTTTCTTGAACAGTTTTCACTTTTTTTCTCTTACTAATCTCTCTAGTTTACTCCAGAAACTGTGATGACATAAAACAATGTTAGAATCAGTGTTGTATTGATTTTTTTCTCTGTCTCACAAAATAAATATTTATCGCTATTGTACCCATTTGCTTCAAAATGCTACTTGTGGCAAGATGATTATGGCATATTCTAATCTGAAACCATCTGGGTTTTTATTTCTTTAATTTTTCTTATTCGTTTTAAGGTCTTTTACCAGCCTATCGCAAATGCCACCTTGCACTCCCATTGAGCAAATGAGTTAATATTTGATATCATTAACTCTTCCAAGAGAGCAATGTAGCAAACTTTTGAACTATAATCTTGAATATATGGGATGTGTACGGTCAATAAAAAAGCTATCTAAAGAAGAAAAAAATATGATAAAGAATGGAAAATGTAACCAAACGACAAAAGTACTACAAGCTACACCAAACGTAGGATGGCTGTTTATTGACCAAAAGCGGCACAGGTTACACCAAATGTTGGAGAATGTAACCAAACGACAAAAGCACTACAAGATGCACCAAACGTTAGAAAGCTATTTGTTGACTGTAGACATTCCATATATTCATGATAGTTTATATCAAAGCCGTATTTATTGCAAAATCTTTTGCAGTACAATAAATCCTCTTATTCATCGATGACGTCTCATACCAAAAGAATTCGTTTGACTATCCAGTTTTTAAAGCAAAAAACATCGTTTCCTACTCCAAATTTACCGTTATTGAAAAGTCGCTCAGCTGGGACCGCTGGTGAATTTTGTAACCCCCTGCTTTTATCAAAAGTTTTGATGAGAGGAAGGGACATCTTTCCAGACAATGGTGGATTTGTAAAAAAGAAAATTCCTAGGACCATATTAGTTCAACAAATCTGTATCTAGACACATTATTTCAGTTAGTTTGTTCCAAGTTGGATTGGCAGAGTGTGCTTTTAAATCCAAATTATCTTTAAAGCTTGTATACACTTTTGCGTAACTGGTATTTCCTTTACTTCAATTTTTTATGTTATGCTCAGCGTGTTTTCTTCTGATTCTATCTCTTTTCACATTCCACACAATGAAAGGGAAATCATTTGAAGACAAGTGACAAAAGGTAGCAGTCAATTGGAATAGAAATATACTCTGAAACTTGATCGTTCTCATGTTTCCCTCTGTTGGCAAAACACCTAAAATGTCATACTTTTATCTGCAGCTTGATTTCGACTGTCAACAGAGGAATTTGTTATCAGAATTGTACTGACATACCCCCTGTCCTTCCCCGCCCATCCTTTGCCCTTCATCCTGCCTTTCCATGTATTCGCGACAAGTGAGTCAACTGGGCAAATTGGTTGT
Organism: Conus betulinus; assembly: GCA_016801955.1. Taxonomy (NCBI): domain Eukaryota; kingdom Metazoa; phylum Mollusca; class Gastropoda; order Neogastropoda; family Conidae; genus Conus; species Conus betulinus. The sequence goes on from JADBJO010000936.1 coordinate 134,959, forward strand.
TTCCTTTCTTTTCATTTTTACAAGGACTGTTAACATTGTGTTAGTGAGACGGATAGTCTCCAAGCCGACATCAAACGCCCACTGCTTCCTCTCTTCATAGCCAAACAATCAACCGACAATGAAGAAAAAAACCGTCTGTCTGGGTTCCAAATCCTTGGCAGGCCTCACAAAGCCCTCTAGTAAACGTTCCCCATCTGCTTTGATGTTGCTGGCAAGGTGAATCACCTTTTTGTTTCCTGTTTTTTACCACTTGCCGTTCTTCAAATGAACTCCTCATCCTCATCCTCCATGTCTTCCTACTCCTTCTCTCTCCTCCTCTTTCTCCTCCTCACCTCTTTCTTCTTCTCAATATATTTCTTCTCCACGTGCTCATTTTACCCTTTCTCCCTCTCTTCTTCATCTTTCTCCTCCTTCTTCTCCTCCAACTGCTCGTCCTCTTCCTCCTTTTTCTCTACCCCCGCCCCTCCTGTTTGCCTTCTTTTTTCCTCCTCATCTTTCTCCGTTTTTTTTTTTTTCCTTATCTTGTTTCTTTTTCCTCCTCCTCCTCCTGCTCCTGCTCATTTTCCTCTTTTTCCTCCTCCTGCTCCTGCTCATTTTCCTCATTTTCCTCCTCCTGCTCCTGCTCATTTTCCTCTTTCCTCTTTTTCCTCTTCCTCTGCTCCTGCTCATTTTCCTCTTTTTCCTCCTCCTCTGCTCCTGCTCTTTTTCCTCTTTTTTCTCCTCCTCCTGCTCTGCTCATTTTCCTCTTTTTCCTCCTCTGCTCCTGCTCATTTTCCTCTTTTTCCTCCTCCCTCCTCCTGTTCCTGCTCATTTTCCTCTTTTTCCTCCTCTGCTCCTGCTCATTTTCCTCTTTTTTCCTCCTCCTCCTCCCTGTTCCTGCTCATTTTCCTCTTTTCCTCCTCTTCTTCCCCTGTTCTGGACTTTGTTCTTTCTCTTCCATTGTTTTTCTTCTGTTCTTCCTTGTGTCCTTCTTCTCTTCCTCCTGTGGTTCATTCTCATCGTCGTCACCCTTAATACCCTCTCCCCTTCTCTTCCATCTCTTTTCCTCTTCTTTCTCCCCCTCTTTTTCTTCCTTTTTTTCTTCTCCTCTTCCTCTCTTCCTTCTCTTTCTCCTCCTCCGCTTCCTTTCTTCTTCCTTCCTCCTCCTCTTCCTCCTCTTCTTCTTTTTATCGTCCGTCCAGCTCTCCTCTTCCTCTTCCTTCTCTTTCTCCTCCTCCGCTTCTTTTTCTTCTTCCTTCTCCTCCTCTTCTTCTTCTTCTCCTTTTTATCGTCCTGCTCTTCCTCTTCCTTCTTTTTCTCCTCCTCCGCTTCCCTTCTTCTTCCTTCTCCTCCTCTTCTTCTTCTCCATTTTATCGTCCTGCTCTTCCTCTTCCTTCTCTCTTTCTCCTCCTCCGCTTCCTTTCTTCTTCCTTCTCCTCCTCTTCTTCTTCTCCATTTTATCGTCCTGCTCTTCCTCTTCCTTCTCTTTCTCCTCCTCCGCTTCCTTTCTTTCCTTTCTCCTCCTCTTCTTCTTCTCCTTTTTATCGTCCTGCTCCTGCTCCTTCCCCGCTTCCTTCTTCTCCTTCATTTCTTACCCTTTCTCTCTCTTCCTCCTCTTTTCTGATTTTTTTTTAAAAAACTTTCTTTTCCTTTTTTTTTTCTTTCCTCCTCCCCGTTTTTGTCCTCCTACTTACCCCTCTTCTTCTGGTTTTCTGTCTCCCCCCATCCTCTTTCTCATCTTCTTCTCTTCCTTTTTCCCCTGTCTTCTCCTCCTCCAGTTTATGTGCCTCCTTCTCACCCATTTTCTTCTTCCTCATGTTCCTCTTCTTTTCTACTTTTCCTTCTATCTTTCTCCTGCTTTCTCTCTTTTTCTCTTTTCGCCCTTCTCTTTTGTCCCCTTTTTTTTTCTCCTTCCCCCCCCCCCCCCCCCCCCCCCCCCCCCCCCCCCCTGCCTTCCTTTTCCTCCTCTTTTCTTCTTCACTTTGTCTCCTTCGTCTTGTTTTCACCTCTTGTGTTTCACTTCCTTTAGTTCTCATCTTCCTGTGTCTGTTCTTTTCTTCCCCATCTTCAGCCTGTGCCTTCTCATCTTTCTTCTCCTCCTCCTTTTCCTAGACCTGCTTCTGTGTTTTCTCTTCCTCCTCCCTTTCCTCATTCATATCTTTTTCTTTTCTTCCCTATCCTTTCCACACTTTCCTTGATGTTGTTGTTCTTGTTGTTGTTGTTTGTTGTTGTTGTTCTTGTTCTTCTTCTTCTTCTTCTTCTTCTTCTTCTTCTTCTTCTTCTCCTCCTCCTCCTCCTCCTCCTTCTCCTCCTTCTCCTCCTCCTCCTCCTCCGCTCTCCTTCTCTTTCTCCTCCTTCCTCCTCCATGACCGTCTTCTTCTTCTTCTTCTTCTTCTTCTTCTTCTTCCTCCTCCTCCTCCTCCTCCTCCTCCTCCTCCTCCTCCTCCTCCTCCTCCTCCTCCTCCTCCTTGTCCTCCTCTTCGTCGGCCTTCTTCTTCTTTGTCTTCGTCTTCGCTTCTTCTTTTCTGTCTTCGTCTTCGCTTCTTCTTTATCCTCTTCATTT
>JADBJO010000936.1:140000-147500 GCA_016801955.1 Conus betulinus
GTGCGACATTTCAACAGGAGCCCAAACAGGGGTTCTGCCCTTGGAACTTCATGCCAGGAAGGAAAGAAGCAGGGGATCCAAATGGAACTCCCTGGCCTGGTATCCCCATTCTGTAACCGTTCTCACTGATGCCCGTTGATAACTCTCAGCAAGACTCACAGCCTGCGGCCCCCCAGCAGGGCTACTGTGGTGGTGGCCTCGCTCTCCACGCCCTCTCCACGACCTCTCCACGACCTCTCCACGACCTGTCCACGTCCATGCCCGTAAAGGGGTTCGAGTCTTTGGAAGGGAGACCTCCGCTTACGCTGGCTCCGCGGCTAAGCGGTTATTGTCGTCATACAGGAGGCTTTGTAGGTGATGCCTTGCGCACGCTGGATCAGAACGGGCATCAGTGAACAGCGCTGAAGTGGCTCATGGCAGAGCAGGGTCTCCTCTGGTGCGTTGCCTCAACACGATCTGACACATGTCAGTGCCGAGGCCGTGGGGGACGTTCCCCATGTTGGGGGTGTGGGAATGGCCAGAGTGGAAGAAACGGCCCACGGGGCACGGAAGATGAATCATAGGAAAAAGGAGAATAGTGAACATGTCTGGTGATTTGTCGTGAGTTCAGGAAAGGCGTTATATATACTCAGGCATGGAAACAGGAGGAATGGGTGGATCCTTGAGACACACAGAGATTGTGTCAATTAGAATAATGCAACGCGTGTGTTGTCTTTCCTGTTGAAGGTTTCTGAAGACTAGGAAGAAACAAGGGATCGAACAGGATGTGAGAAAAATACGTCGTGTAAGAAAATGCATCACTTCTCATGAATGAAAAGCAGAGAAGGTGATGGGAAGTGTACCCCAAACAGAAGGGGGGATTCCTGTCAATGATGTACTGTTGCTTTTCCTGTCCTGTCACCTAGCCCAGGCATGACAGAACTTACTTTGAAACAGAAGGCAAAGAGGAGCCAAAGATGCGGAGGGGAAATGAAAGCGAACCTGCTTCTTTTCTTTTTTTTTTTTTTTTTTTCTTTTCTTTTCTTTTTTTTTTTCTTTGTATGGCCCAGAAGACCGTCTGTACGTGTTGTTGTAGTGTGATTTTTCTCTCTCCTCAGCCTTGACGACCTGCGCGCCGCCGACACAGAGCCTCCTCTCTTAACCCTGCCGCCCTTCAGAGACCCCGACCACCGAATCTTCCTCGTCTCCGACCACCTTCAAGAACCGGTCAAAACCTCCGCCCTCGAGGGGCGTCAGAACGGTGCCTTGTACGTCATCGATAGCATCACGGGGTGGGCGCTGAAACGATCACCCAGGTAAGGACCCGGAAAGACACAGGGAGGGAGGGGGGAAGGGCAGCGTCTTGCCGGAGTCCGTGTCGTGAATAACCCGCCTGCTGGTGCTGCTGTCGTCGTTTGATGCTGCTCACGCGCAGTGTTTGTGATTGACACTTATATACATATATACATACGGAAGGGGGGGGGGGGGGGGGGGGGGGAGGATAGAGTGATGTTGGGTGTTTTATGTGCCACATAATTTCTTCGTTGTGGTGTGAGCTTCAGTGTACTAAAACTGTTAAATCGTCCGTCTTTCTGTGTGTGTGTGTGTGTGTGTGTGTGTGTGTGTGTGGGTGTGTTGTGCACGTGTGTGTGTGTGTTGTGCACGTGTGTGTGTGTGTGTGTGTGTGTGTGTGTGTGTGTGTGTGTGTGTGCGTGCGTGCGTGTGTGTGTGTGTGTGTGTGTGTGTGTGTGTGTGTGTGTGTGTGTGTGTGTGTGTGTGTGTGTGTGTGTGTTGTGATGTGTGTGTGTGTGTGTGTGTGTGTGTGTGTGTGTGTGTGTGTGTGTGTGTGTGTGTGTGTGTGTGTGTGTGTGTGTGTGTGTGTGTGTGTGTGCAGGGAGAGTGTTTTTAGGCCTGAAGAGGATGGTTGGGATTAGAATGGGATAGAAAGCAGTCGGGGGAAGGAGGATGATGGAGAAAGCGGGAGGAAGTGGGGAGAGGGGGAGGGGACAGTTTCCCGAACGATGTTAACGAAGTGAAAAATTTTCTTCTTTTCACAATTCTTTAAAATTCTCTCTCTTTCTTTCTTTCTTTTTTATTTGTTTGTTTGTTTTTTGTTTGTTTTGTTCTCTTTTTTTTGTATGAATATTTGCTTAATTGTTTTGTCGTAATTTTCTTGAATGTCATACCAGCTAAAGGTTAATTGATGATGGATTGGTTGAAGTTAGTATAATGGGAGTGCGTTCGCGGTCGTGTGTGTGTGTGTGTGTGTGTGTGTGTGGGCGGGCGTGTTTATCGATGTCTCAAAAGTTCATTTGCACGGGTTTTTAGTCTGTGCATATAACTCAATAGTCCACAGTGTACCAAACCTGTTGTGTTCTGTGCTTCCTGACTGCTCCTAACCACCTCCGCCGTAACGTCATTGATAACAACCATTACTCCTGTAGTAGCCTGTCTGTGTCGTTAGTTTTCACTCGCTATAGTCTGTGTCTTAAACCACGGTGTCGGAATGTCTGTTCTTTAATACGCGATATGTGAACTTTGAACGTTTTCTTGTATGTGGTGGTGGTAGTGGTCCGAGGGGTGGGGGGTGGGGAGGATGGTTGGTGAACGATTGTGCGTGCGTGCGTGTGTGTGTGTGTGTGTGTGTGTGTGTGTGTGTGTGTGTGTGTTGTGTGTGCGTGTGTGTGTGTCTGTGTGCGCGTGCGTGTGTGTGTGTGTGTGTGTGTGTCTGTGTGTCTGTGTGTGCGTGCGTGTGTGTATGAGTGTGTGTGTGTGTGTGTGTGTGTGTGTGTGTGTGTACCCGTCCCTTGCCTGCACGTGTTTTAGGTGTTCAGGTACCTCAAGCAGTTTGGAGTTATGTTCCTGTAATTGTTTCACGATGGAAGCAAAAGTAATGTGTCTTGTTTATTACTTTACACTAATTCATTTTGCTGTTGGACTTAACCATTTTTATAAGAACGTGGCTCAGTGTTCTTGTTCTGTCGGCTTCGAAGTTGTAAATCTGTCTGTCTGTCTGTCTGTCTCTCTCTCTCTCTCTCTCTCTCTCTCTCTCTCTCTCTCTCTCTCTCTCTCTCTCTCTTTAGTCTGCTAGCTCTTTTGCTTATACACCTTCATGGATGAACTACGCACGTTCATGTCCTTAAACTAAGCAAACGCATTTGAATAAAGAATTCTTAAATGATCTAAGAAAAAAAAATTAATCTACGTGAAACATCTGCACACCACAACACCCTCATCTCTCTCTCGCACACACACACACACACACACACACACACACACGCACGCACGCACGCACGCACGCACGCACGCACGCACGCACGCACGCACGCACGCACGCACACACACACACACACACACACACACACACACACACGTGCTCGCGTCGCACACGCACGCACACACACACACGCACACACACACGCTTCGTTTATGGAAGCTCTTGGAAGCGGAAATTTGGTGAGATTTTAGATGTGGTCTCATACCCCATTGTATCATCAGTATTGTAGATGACTAGTAATATGAAAACAGTTGTAAGATCCGCCTGCCTATAAACAAAGATGGCGAAGAGACGTGAAGACGGGCAAGGCACGGCACGCACTGACCTGTCGCATCTGCCACCTAGGGAGGGACTCAACTGATTGTACCCATGATCCCAGCGATGTGAGAGCGGTTAGAGGTGGGTCACCTTCAGCGTTTTTTCGGGGCCAGCCTGTTTAAAGACATGGTTCATCTCCTGTCGGTCTTTGCTTTACCTTTCCCGAGCATAGCAGTCCTGAAAAAGTCGGGAACTTTCCATGTGAGCCTGTAGCTAGCGCTTCAGAACATTTTACCGGTCAGATCAGAATCTGTGGTCGCCCCACCCAAAATGTTACTGCCAAAACAACGCAGAGTACTAGCCACACAATCGGAAAAGTTGTCTCGCCGCTGTGAATTGCGCTGCATATAATGTGGAAAAGGTGTCTGGCCGCTTTAAATTGCGCTGCATATAATGTGGAAAAGGTGTCTGGCCGCTTTATATTGCGCTGCATATAATGTGGAAAAGGTGTCTGGCCGCTTTAAATTGCGCTGCATATAATGTGGAAAAGGTGTCTGGCCGCTTTGAATTGCGCTGCATATAATGTGGGAAAAGGTGTCTGGCCGCTTTGAATTGCGCTGCATATAATGTGGAAAAGGTGTCTGGCCGCTTTGAATTGCGCTGCATATAATCTGGAAAAGGTGTCTGGCCGCTTTGAATTGCGCTGCATATAATGTGGAAAAAGGGTGTCTGGCCGCTTTAAATTGCGCTGCATATAATGTGGAAAAGGTGTCTATCCGCATTGAATTGCGCTGCATATAATCTGGAAAAGGTGTCTGGCCGCTTTGAATTGCGCTGCATATATAATCTGGAAAAGGTGTCTGGCTGCTTTAAACTGCGCTGCATATAATGTGGAAAAGGTGTCTGGCGCTTTGAATTGCGCTGCATATATTGTGGAAAAGGTGTCTGGCGCTTTGAATTGCGCTGCATATAATGTGGAAAAGGTGTCTGGCCGCTTTATATTGCACTGCATATAATCTGGAAAAGGTGTCTGGCCTTTGAATTGTGCTGCATATAATGTGGAAAAGGTGTCTGGACGCTTTGAATTGCGCTGCATATAATCTGGAAAAGGTGTCTGTCCGCTTTGAATTGCGCTGCATATAATGTGGAAAAGGTGTCTGTCCGCTTTGAATTGCGCTGCATATAATCTGGAACAGGACAAAAGAAAAAGCAGATACGCTTTTCCCCTACCTCCCACCCCTCACCCTCTTGCCAATATCTATAACAAATACAGTGAAAATAAACCAGTGCATGGTTCTTCCCCACGTACTCATCCTCCAAAAGAAAATAACAAATTGAAACAAACTCTGCTGTTGGATGACTAGGATGGAAAAGCCGCGCGGCGATGCAGTTACAATGGGCAGCAAGTTTCATGGTTGTTGTCACGAACTTTTTAGCGAGCGGAGTTTCATTTATCACTCGACAACTTCTTTTCTTTCTGCTGGCCAGAGCGAATGTAAAATGTCCGCCACAGTCGGGGCTGCCAAGAGAGCACCCGGAGTAGTGGACAGAGCAGTAGGCGAACTGGATGGTGCGCTCAAACGAGGACACAAATCAGGTAAACCGCCATACCACTGCTTTTTAACCTCGGCTTTCGGGAAGAGGCACTACAAAGGCGGCATTACCCCCTCCCCCCACTTTTTCCCTCGCTCATTGTCAGCGGACGGAGCACAGTTCATTTCAGTATACAAACCCTGGGGATGGGGCACTATATTATGGGCACTGCGTGTACAGGCGTTATGGTCACTAGACTATCAACATTGATAATCATGTCTGAAGGGGGATGAGCACTATTGATCCGGGGTCACTAGACTATCCACAGTGATAATCATGGCTGAAGGGGGCACTATTGATCTGGGGTCACTATACTATCCACAGTGATAATCATGTCTGAATGGGGCACTATTGATCTGGGGTCACTATACTATCCACAGTGATAATCATGTCTGAATGGGGCACTATTGATCTGGGGTCACTATACTATCCACAGTGATAATCATGTCTGAATGGGGCACTATTGATCTGGGGTCACTATACTATCCACAGTGATAAACATGTCTGAGGGGGATGGGCACTATTGATCTGGGGCCACTAGACTATCCACAGTGATAATCATGTCTGAAGTGAAAAAAAAGCCCCGTACAATAACAGTTTCGGAGAAAGGGACACAAATTACACGCATTTAGGTTATTCTGTAGTTTTAAAAAGCAGATAGCACTCCAGCCTTGGTCACTGTGTGTGTGTGTGTGTGTGTGTGTGTGTGTGTGTGTGTGTGTGTGTGTGTGCTGCGTGTGTATGTGTGTGTACTCGCGCGCGTTCCATTCTCGTCACTTTGTGTCAGTGTGTGTGTGTGTGTGTGTGTGGCATTAGCTAAAAAAAAAAAAGTGAGTGAAAAGTATTCAGCTTCTGTCTCAAGCTATCAGCATTTTGAACTTAAAGCTTTAACATCCCTTTCATGGCCAACGATTTAACAGCTAACTGGAATTGCATCGCACGTCTCCAACTTTTGGACGACCTACAGTGTACCATCTGAAAAGAGAGCTTGTTCTAGAAAGCAGGGTCTGATCTCAATCCGTGCGCTCCTTCAGCAGTGTTGTAGAAAGAGATGTTCTCCTTCCCGCCTGTAGGTCAAAGATGACGGAGAAGTGATTTTGTGTACACCGACGGTAATAGAAAACCAGAATACGAGAGGGCCCGAATGACCGTTGTATTTCTGGCGGCTTCAGTGTGGAAGACAGTTGTTGAGAAGATCTTGGGCTGTGATGTATGTGATCACACCCCAGTCACCTTCCGTTTGTAGTTTACGAGCAGTGAACAAAACAAAAATACTGTTGCCGTTTTGCGGCTTTGGAACGTAAACATCCTCGGCCCAGTAACTCCACGCGCGCGCGCGAATGTTTGCCCTTCTCTTCAATGTCTTTTGTCTAAAGTAGGCTAATATATTTTGGTATTGTTGACAGAAGTGTGTGTGTGTGTGTGTGTGTGTGTGTGTGTGTGTGTGTGTGTGTTCGCCTTTCTCTTTTGTCTTTTCCATAGAATGGTGTTTGATGGTGGTTTTCGACCTGAACCCCTTAACTTTTTTGTAAGTAATTTTATACTGTATTAATGAAACCTAGTGGTGTGTGTTTATCCCCCCCCCCCCTCCCCCTCTCTCTCTCTCTCTCTCTCTCTCTCTCTCTCTCTCTCTCTCTCTCTCTCTCTCTCTCTCGCCTTTTTCTAACTTGCTTAATTATTAAAAGCTGTAGACGATTTGATTGACAATGGTGCTATGTGTCTGTTGTGCACGCGCATGTGTGCAAGTGCATGTTCGTGCGAGTTCGTGCCATGCGTGTACAGGCGTGTCCTTGTGTCTCTGAGTATGTGTGCACACGTGAGCATTTGTGTGTGTGCCGCGCGATTGTGTGTGTACGTGCGCGCGCGCGCGCGCTCGTGTATGTGTGTGTGTGTGTGTGTATGCGTGCGTGCGTGCGTGCGCGCTCTTGCGTGTGTGTGTGTGTGTGTGTGTGTGTGTAATTTTGTGCAGTGGGGGTGTCATTGAATGTGACAGCTCAAAGCATTGTTCCCCTCCCGTGCACGTCCGCCTCGTTTTTTTCAGCACGTGCTTCAATGCGCGCGGTGTGCTTAGAGAGGCGGTAGAACGCTGGCCTTATCGGAGGGCTGGAATGCCGGGCAGACTTACAGGCGGGACGAGGGGGGGGGGTGGGGAGGGCGGGAGTTTGTTTCCTTGGCCGAGTGTTGGACCGTGCTGGCTTCATATGCATGTAATTTACTGTTTCCTATGTTTTCGACGAGGAAAACCTTTTTTTTTTCCTTCCAGAAAACATTGAATAGAAGAGGGGAAAAAAGCGTGTTATTATCCGGGTAGGGCCCTATATCCATGTGTTCCCGAAGAACGCTGTTGACAGTCTTCAAGAAACCAGTTATGAAAACGCGATTTTCGGGGGGTG
>JADBJO010000936.1:157500-162500 GCA_016801955.1 Conus betulinus
CCTTTAGTTTTGATTTGACATTATTATTATGATGATGATTATTATCATTATCATCATCATCATTACTATCATATCATCATCACCATCATGATCATCCTTATTATTAGTATCACGAGGAAGGCATTATTGACTGCTCTCTATTATCATCATCATCGTCGTCGTCGTCATCGTCGTAGTCATCAGTGGGTAACGCTACTCCTTGCTTTCCCAACTCCAGTGTCGCTAAAGTCTTGCATTCTTGTGCAGGCAATATGCAACAAACAAAAGCGACAGTGATAATTAGACAACGTGTAGATTGCCAAGCGTTCATTGAAACACATCTACTGACAAAGCTTCCTGTTTTCGCATGTAGTCCGCTAATGAGTCTTTCTGCCGTAGAAGAAGATTCCATTCTGTTCAGGGATTCTTTGGGGATTTTCCGTTCAGGCCATGAAAAGGACAGGCATATTGTAACGGTCAGAGCTTTGGGGATTTTCCGTTCAGGCCATGGAAAGGACAGGCATATTGTAACGGTCAGAGCTTGGGGATTTTCCGTTTCAGGCCATGGAATGGACAGGCATATTGTAACGGTCAGAGCTTTGGGATTTTCCGTTCAGGCCATGGAATGGACAGGCATATTGTAACGGTCAGAGCTTGGGGATTTTCCGTTCAGGCCATGGAATGGACATTGGCATATTGTCCGGTCAGAGCCTCCACACACGAGTACCTGGGCTGCCGGGCAGACCTTGGTGGGGCCCAAAGTGAATGTTTGTCCAACGGATGACTACGCGAGCTTTCACAAAGAATCCTGTGAGGATCTTGAATGGAGGCCCTATTGACTGTTCGTCGAAGTGAACAACCCCAGAAGCTTTGAAATACCAGAACTTCGTGGAAAACGTTGAACGGATGCCAAGCATGTTTGTCTGAGTGGGTAACATTGTGAGCTTCCAAGCGCTATCGTTCTTTGATGGAAGTCAAGGACAATGCTGATCCAGATGGATCACTACTTGTTGCGAATTTTTCTTTGTCGTCGAGACAGGTCGACGCAGAAGTTGAAAACTACTTATCCCCCCACCCCCACCCCCCACCCCTCCCCCTCCGTCTGATCAATTGTTTTGATTTATTAGATTTTGACAGCCATTAACTGAATTTCAGAACGCAAAAACAAGACCACTTTAGCAGGGTTTTTTTTTCTCGTAATTTTCCAAACGACGTTAAGTAGCATTGGGTGGAGTTGTGTTTTCAGTTTAAATGCAATCAAAAACGTAAGGGCAAAAATAAAAACAAAGTTACAGCAGTATGCAAGCTACGGGCGGGCGCGATGTGACTTGGATTGTTGTTTTGGTCCCAGGGAAATCTCTGCCTATACTTAAGTACACCTGTGTGCATTAGCAGAGAACTGATCACCTGGGTCTTCCTGTCTGTATCGGCCGAAACAGTGTGGCGAGAGCGTGATAAAGCAGCCAGGCGTGCCGAGGTGGTCTTGGACCGTCGTCCCGTGTTTGTCATGCATGGCCGGATATAGCCATAAACAAGCCGTTAAGTCTGGCCTCGCGTCTATTCATTAGAGAAAAGGGGTTTCAAACTTCGTTTGATACCGCACTGAGACAGACCCAGTGCTGAGTGGCGTTTGATTCCAGGGACGTTATGTCCCACATCAAGAGCTGGCCAGCTCGGAAATGACACCCCCCTCCTCCCCCCCCCCCCCCCCCCCCCCCCTCCCCTCCCTCCTCCCTCATACCACCTCTCTCCCTGGCTCGGAACGCACAATGGGCAAGCAAGAGCGCAGGTAAGTCGTCCCAACCAACTGGAAGCCATGATTCAAACCTGCGCTGCTTTTTCTTCTCTTGCTAAACCGGTTTCCCACGAAGAGAAAACGATCCTGATCCTCTCAACATTTTTTTTTTTCAGTTTAATTCACCGCTGCGAGCTTGTGGTTAAGGTGGGATAGAACACGTCGAAGTCTCTCCTCATCAGGATTTTGCTGTCAACATACTTGTTGGCTATGTCTCTTTGTGGACAGTTTTTTTTTTTCTGTATGTGATTGTCTGTAGTTTTTCTTGTCCGTGATTGTGTCTGTATGCCATTTATTTTTGTATGCTTTCTGGATTAGTGTTTTTTTTGTTGTTGTTGTTTTTTTTGGGGGGGGGGGGGGGGGGGGGGGGGGGGGGTTCTTTAATTGAAAGAAATTCACAGCGCGGAGGCGGGGTTAGTAGTTTTGTTTCTGGTGTGTGTGTGTGTGTGTGTGTGTGTGTGTGTGTGTGTGTGTGTTTGCGAGCGCGCGTCCCTGATTTTGTGTGTGTAAGCGCACACGGGCGTGACTTCGGAAGGACAAATCACTAGCTGCATTCCCAGGAAGAACATATGACCTTCCCGCAATAGTCCCTCATCGCTGAACTTCCCCCTCATCGCTGACCTCCCCCCTCATCGCTGACCTTCCCCCCTCATCGCTGACCTTCCCGCTCATCAGCCCCTCCCGCAATAGCCCCTCATCGCTGGCCTTCCGGCAATAGCCCCTCATCGCTGACCTACCCCCTCATCGCTGACCTTCCGGCAATAGCCCCTCATCGCTGACCTTCCGGCAATAGCCCCTCATCGCTGAACTTCCGGCAATAGCCCCTCATCGCTGACCTACCCCCTCATCGCTGACCTTCCGGCAATAGCCCCTCATCGCTGACCTTCCGGCAATAGCCCCTCATCGCTGACCTACCCCCTCATCGCTGACCTTCCGGCAATAGCCCCTCATCGCTGACCTTCCCGCAATAGCCCCTCATCGCTGACCTACCCCCTCATCGCTGACCTTCCGGCAATAGCCCCTCATCGCTGACCTTCCCGCAATAGCCCCTCATCGCTGACCTTCCCCCCTCATCGCTGACCTTCCCCCTCATCGCTGACCTTCCGGCAATAGCCCCTCATCGCTGACCTTCCCGCAATAGCCCCCTCATCGCTGACCATCCACCCCTCATCGCTGACCTTCCCGCAATAGCCCCTCATCGCTGACCTTCCCGGCAATAGCCCCTCATCCACAACAAGACAAAGGCATATAACATAGCATCCACAACAAGACACAAGGCATATAACATAGCATGGCATCCACAACAAGACAAAGGCATGTGACATAGCATCCACAATAAGACAAAGGCATATAGCATAGCATCCCACAAGAAGACAAAGACATGTAACATAGCATCCACAACAAGACAAAGGCATGTAACATGGCATCCACAACAAGACAAAGGCATGTAACATGGCATCCACAACAAGACAAAGGCATGTAACATAGCATCCACAACAAGACAAAGGCATGTCCACAACAAGACAAAGGCATGTAACATAGCATCCACAACAAGACAAAGGCATAGAGCATAACTCCTGGAGAAAGACTGGCATATAACATAGCTTATACAATAATAAGACGACGTGCAGTATAGCTTTCGCTTTAAGGCAAAGAACAGCTCGCATAATAAGAAAAAGAACAGCTCTCATAATAACACAAGTTGCTCTCGCATTAAAGCAAAAATCAGTTCGCATAATAACACAAAGAACAGCTCGCATAATAACACACAAAGAACAGCTCGCACAATAACACAAAGAACAGCTCGCATAATAACACAAAGAACAGCTCGCATATAGCACAAAGAACAGCTCGCATAATAACACAAGTTCACAAAATAACGCAAGAGCAGCACAGCTGAGCTCACATATTGATACAAAGGCGTGCAGAGTAGCTCACGTAATAAGACAAAAGCATATTACATAGCTCATACGACACACATTACTCACATAATAACAATGTGTATTTGTCTAATATCACGAGTAGTGGGTAGACGTTAAATGGAACACACACACACACACACACACACACACACACACACACACACACACACACACACACAGTGTGTATAACAAAGCTTATAAAATGACACGAAAGCGTATGGCATAGCTACATGGTATCACAAAGGCATACAACATGACGCATGAGAAAGCCAAGGCGTGTAGCACAACTCACACGTACACAAAGGCGTATGGAATATGTCGCACAATAACACAAAGGCTTATTACACAGCTCACATGAACACAAAGGAATATGAAATAATTCACATGATGACCCAAAGGCGCATAACGTAGCTCACATAATAACACAACGCATGTTCGTAGAGCAGATGTCACTGTGCTGGTGCCTTCATTAGCCGACGATAAAGGGTGGCGCGCAGAGATGCTCCGAGCGACGAAAATGACCTTTTGAATGTGTCCCAGGTCCTGAACGTCAGACATGAGCTAGCTGCCTTCTTATCAGCTAGGAAGAGGATTGTATGGGGAAAGACAGCCAGGGTGTTTTGCTGGGGGGAGTGAATGGGCACAAAGAGAGAGAGAGAGGAAGAGGAGAGGACGAGGAGGAATAGTGCTAGGGGAAATAGTTAAACGGCTCACTTTCTGGATGCCATCGTCGCCATTAGCTGTGTAACAAAACGGAAACCGCGAAAGCGCGCCACTGTGTGGACACTATGAGAATTGGTCCTCCGTGACGTCACTCACCACCACCAAGAAGGTCGTATTTTTTACCTGCCTGTTTGGTTGATTGGTTGTCAGCCAGATTGCGCGAAAAGAAGTAATTAGATAAGTAAGGTGGGGGAGGGGGGAGGGGAGTGGACTTAAGGGCGCCCTCCATGAAGTGTTGGTTGAGGATTGGGATCGACGGACAGACCAGGACCATGGCGACGGTCAGCGCTGAAACGGGTGCCCGTTCAGTCTGCTTTTAAATGGTGTGCTATATAAGCCGGATGAAAGCCGAAAGCTGATAATATACATGAAAACGACTGTCCCCTCTGTTGTTCCCCCCTGTCTCTGTCTCTGTCTGTCTGTCTGTCTGTCTGTCTGTCTCTCTCTCTCTCTCTCTCTCTCTCTCTCTCTCTCTCTCTCTCTCTCTCTCTCTCTGTGTCAAATCGAGCGTGCAGTTGCATACGTATACGCCTGTACAACTCTTGTGTGTGTGTGTGTGTGTGTGTGTGTGTGTGTGTGTG
>JADBJO010000936.1:167500-182500 GCA_016801955.1 Conus betulinus
CCACTGCTTAACAACACCAGACATACCACTTAACAACACCAGACATCAATTATGCCACAGCTGAACAATACCCGGACATACAAACATGCCACTACTGAACAGTGCCATTACATACACTCCGGCCTCTATTGATGAACAATACCTAGACATACAATCGTGCCTACTACTGAACAATGAACAATACCTGGACATACAATCGTGCCTCTACTGAACACATACCTGGACATACAATCAGGCCTCTACTGAACAATACCTGAACAATACCTGGACATACAATCGTGCCTCTACTGAACAATACCTGGATACACAATGATGCCACCACTACTAAAATACCTGAACGTGCAATCAGGCCTCTACTGAACAATACCCGGACATACAATCAGGCCTCTACTGAACAATACCCTGGACATACAATCAGGCCTCTACTGAACAATACCCGGACATACAATCAGGCCTCTACTGAACATCAGGCCCTGGACATACAATCAGGCCTCTACTGAACATACCTGGACATACAATCAGGCCTCTACTGAACAATACCCGGACATACAATCAGGCCTCTACTGAACAATACCTGGACATACAATCAGGCCTCTACTGAACAATACCTGGACATACAATCAGGCCTCTACTGAACAATACCTGGACATACAATCAGGCCTCTACTGAACAATACCTGGACTTACATACAATCAGGCCTCTACTGAACAATACCTGGACATACAATCATAAAATCAGGCCCTACTGAACTACTGAACAATACCTGGACATACAATCAGGCCTCTACTGAACAATACCTGGACATACAATCAGGCCTCTACTGAACTCTAAATACCCGGACATACAATCATCATGCCACGGCTTGATGTTCGGGTAAAATTTAAGGACAAGTCAGAAAAGCAGGTTGGTATGTTTTTGTTGCCTGTATCACGTCTCTATATTTGTTACAGAATACAAGTCTATGTAGTGGCGTCCTGCTTGTCAGCTGCACATGTGTCACGACCTATAAACCAGTCTGGGAAATTAGATCATTGTGCCAAATTTCAGTCTTTTGTCCGTAACTTGTGTTAAAGTCTGTACAAGTCTGTACAATCAGGACATGACTGAATAAAACCTGTACAGTCGAGCTATTTCTGAATAACCTTGAACACCTGGACAAGCGACCAGGCTATTACTGAACAATGCATGGGCATACAATAAGGTAGTTTCTGAACAATCCCCACAGTAAATTGCGGCGGCTGCAGGGCATATCCGGATGACACTTAAAAAACTTTTTTTTTTCTTTTAGCGTAATGTCAGCAGATTTGGACCATGGGACATTATTGGCGGATTCTGGCGTATACTAAGGTGCTGATTTTAAATCGCTTTACACATTTCATGAGTTGAAAATGATGGTGGTGGAAGAGTGGGGGTGAGGTGGGACGCCGGCGGATTTCACGGCGATTGATCGGTGGTGTTATCGTCACAGATAACAATAGGTAAACACCGCGCAATCAGTGCACCAATTGCACACACACACACACACACACACACACACACACACAAAGGTTTACTTAGGGAAAGCGCGGGCTCTCACCAAGATCCGACGGATCCCGGATCTGTACTGTTTCAAAACTGCACCACAGATCCGCATTGAAGGTCTGTGGCTCCGTCATTGGGCCATACGCCATATTTCTATCAACTTCCTTTAACAAGAGCACGCAAAAACTACCAAACCGATCGTAAGGAATCTTGGTGGAAAGATGCCATGTGGATCCAAGGCCCTATCAGGACGTACATTTTTGTACGGACCCGGAGGGTAAATGTGTCCAGATTCCGTTCAGCCAGGGTAAATGTGTCCAGTTCAGCCAGATGTGGTAAATACTTACTGAAATGATTTTTTTTTTTCAACCAACCAGCAGAAGTGGTTCGAAAATGTAAAAGCTGGAAATCGGGCAGGGCTTTCTGTTTTGTATGTTATGATCTACATTCGTTTTCCCCCCTCCAGATCACCTTGAACCGAAGTGTCCTGTGATTGGTGCATATTTTTCGCGGTATTGCACGACATCTCATCCCCTCGCATCGCTCTTCTGTCCTTTTTCTGCCTGACTTCTCTTGTCGACATGGACCTCTCCCGCCCCTTCTCTCCGTGAAGCTCCTCCACCTCACTGTCATTCCCCATTCTGTCCGTCTTTCCTGTTGATCTGGGTCAGACAGGGAGGCGGACATGTCAATCGTTTGCCTTCGTTTCCTCCATCATAGTTATAGCGGTGGATCCATTGAGGGATAGATCCAGATATCGGTAGATCAAGATGCAATCAATTTTCTGATAGCTTCATCGTGGTAATACACTTCACGTTCTTATATATCCCCATGGGGTCAGCCCTATGTTCCCTAGCTCTATGTTCCCTAGCTCTATGTTCCCCAATTTTTGATGGATCGACTTATAGATAGATCCCAGCAGATGTTACCACTTCGTTTCTAGTAGATTCACGTGGTGACACATTCACTTTGTAATATATCAACATAGTGATGTGTCCGCATAGTTGTAGATCCACTTCACTTCGTTATAGATCCGCATAGTGATAGATCCACTTTGATTTGTCACAGGTTCGCGTAGTGGTGGATTCGCTTAATGACAGATCAACGTGGTGGTAAATCCACATTGTAGTACATCCACTAACTTACACATCCACATTTAGTGATAGATCTGTGCAGTGATAGATTTACTTTTTGATCGATCTGCTCCATTTTGAACTAGATCTTCTTCGATTTTTGATTTACGTGACGGTAGATCGGTTTGATCCAGTCAGTGTGAAGTCCGCTTGGCTTTGCGATAGATCCACATGATTGATCATGTAGCGGTAGATCCGCCCAGTGATAGATCCACCGCACTTGCGGTTGATGAACATCCGTGATACACTACATGGTGGTAGATTCACATGGTGATAGATCACAGCGCTTTCAAGCGTGAGGGAGGAGGAGAGGGTGATGGAGATTGATCCATTCCTGTTAACCGACACTGCCATCCGTCAGATCGCCAACCGTCAGCTCATCGATCGGACCCACTGACACACACCTGGCACCGCTGCCTGCCGCTTGAGCACCGTGTGACCTGAGCGCCCCCCCCCCCCCCACCCCCACCCCCACCCCAGCAACTCATCCACCCCATCTCCCGCCATTTCCTGTCCGTCACTCCCTGTCGGAACATTCCGCGTGGAATCGCTAACTGATCAGAGAACGTGTATGTTCAAACTTTTTTTTTTTTTTTTTTAACAGATGGAGTTGTAGTACGACTGGAAAGATTGACTGTGTGGCGCATAGCAACAACGAAAAGGTTTACTGATAATACAGCGTGTAGTAGTAGGTAGGCAGACATTGCATAAGATATAATTAAGCAAGCACCCTCATGCACGCACGCGTAGGCATACACAAACGCTGCCAGAGCGGCGAGCAAACAGGTGCGCATATGGACCCCACATGCACTGAAAGAATCATACACATGGACTTTTTCACTCCCTCGCTTCCCTCAAAACTCTGCAGTCTGATCCATTTATGCTTTTGTTTGTTTGTTTGTCCCCCCCCCCCCCCCCCCCCCCCCCCCCCCCCGGTATGAAGTGTTGTCAGGGAGGGAGGGGTCTAGTATCAGCGCCACTTCCGGCAGTTCACGGTGTCGTCAGAGTGAATGTCATACCGTAAACTCGTCTAAGACGTAATTGGTCGTGACAACGTTCAGAAAGAGTTTGAAAAGCAGCCAGAGAGTGACTTTATTCTGAGCCACAGAGATGGGTGCAGCTCAAGACAGAAACATATGGGCAGAATATTCATTGAAGGCTACAGCTAGCGCCTCGGAAAGGCCGTGCTGTGCGCGTGCAGTCCATGGATATAAATATAAAGTGAATGAAAGGAGAACAACATCGATCGGGTACAGCTTTTGGACCGGACTTGGAACGAATTATGCAAACAGATGGCAACTGGTTTCCATCTCATCTTCGCCAGCAGACGCCCCAAGTAAAACAATTCGAAAACAAAAGGATGACTCGATGATTTTTGTGTAATTTGTTTATTTCTTTAAGGGGTGGTCTGCGTGTGTTGATTGGAGTCTAAGGCTATCCATGACAGGACAGCAGAATTCAAAAGGAATGTGGCTTTTAAGACCATATATTTTATTTTATACAGATTAACTCGCGTTTACACCGCTTAACAACAACGATGCTGATGATGAACAACAACAGAAAATGTTCTGAAACTGATATCTAAACGTAATCAACATATAGTCTTGGTGCTTGTCCATTTTTGTCGATAAGAAGGTTGAAGACATAGTGTCTATGTGAGAGAGAGAGAGAGAGAGAGAGAGAGAGAGGTGTTTAGTCCGAAGTTTCAGTTTCAATTTCAGTTTCATCAACGAGGCGTCACTGTGTGCGGACTAGTCCATAATATACGCTATACCACATCTGCTTAGTTTTGAGACCACAGTGCGCATGATTTTAAGCTGAGGATAAATGAATTAATAACTAAGATGAGAGAATTGAAGAAGAGGGTCTTGTGGCTACGACTTGGCAGATGTCTGACCTATGCATTAGCCCAACGCGCTGGTCAGACCTTGAGTGCCTACGTAACATTGGTTGTGCCTTTTTTTTTATCATTGTATGTGTGTGCAGTGAGTGTACACAATTATGAAGAAAAGCCGATTGTACGCAAAGTCATCGTCACCCCAGGAAAAGAGTGGCTGGCTACTCTGCACCGAACGAACCAACAGACAACTCTGTGTTTCCACATGAAACTTGTTACACCAATCACAAACACACAGTCCATTCATTATTGCAGGTCCGCTAATTCACAAAGGCGACTGGGGTTGAAGTTACGACCCAGGCCTTTTGAAATCAGCGATTGAAACGCCGACCAAAAAAAAAAAAAAAAAAAAAAAAAAAAGATTTCCGGGGCCTGTTTGCATACGGCTGTATGCTGTTGATACAAGCCAGCTGTCGCTAGACCGGCGGCAGTTTCCATGCAGTTATCCGAGATGCCAATCTGCTGAACTCCATCATGACCAAACAAACACAAAAGAGCGCTAGGGCTATGGGCCAACTTGACCAGGAACAAAGACGGGCAAAGAGTCAGTTTCACGAAGTGAGACAACGGGAGTCCAGGTCAGACGGGCCTAATAACAAAGACTGACCTCTGTGAGAGATCGGCTGACCCCACACGGGAGAGCCTGGGCCAACATGCTCCGACTGTGTTGATAAGACACGCTCTTGGCTCGCGTGACAGTAGTTCGGTTCCTGTCCGTGTTTTTTTGTGGCTGAGTTTGTGTGGAATAACAAAGTCCATTGAGGTGACAAAAGTAACGCGTGTTCAGCAACAGTCTCTGTACTTTGTGGCCCTTAGTTGCAGGTCAGGACTGTGGCAGAACCTGCTGGGCCCTGTGATACTGTCCAATGCCAGCAGTTACCAACTGCGCCTGCCCTTTCAGTGAGACAGACCGACAGACAGACAGACAGACAGAGATGGAGCGAGACAGAGACAAGAGACACAGAGAGAGATACCACAAACAGCGACTCTCTCTCTCTCTCTCTCTCTCTCTCTCTCTCTCTCTCTGTATCTGTGTCTCTGTCTGTCTGTCTCTCTCTCTCTCTCTCTCTCTCTCTCTCTCTCTCTCTCTCTCTCTCTCTCTCTCTCTCTCTCTCTCTCGTCGTGTGTATGTGCATCTGTCAGTATCCTTTTTTCATTTGTGCAAGTGCGCGATGCAATGTTGCTCGCTGCCCTGTCTTATTTATGTGAAATGATAAGTATCGCTTGTTTGCTCGCATGAGAACTCGTTTAACGCCGTGCAGTATATTCCGAAAACGCAGAACAGCAGATCTCTCTCTCTCTCTCTCTCTCTCTCTCTCTCTCTCTCTCTCTCTCTCTCTCTCTCTCTCACACACACACACACACACCACACACACACACACACACACTCACACACACACACACACACACGCACACACGCACACACACACAGATAGAGGTGTCGGATGTGCTCAAGTCGGTGCAGACGTGACCCTAATTCCCCTGTCTCTCTGTGGCATCCCTGCGCGTTGACACGGTGGCGGAATTGGCCGCTGTGCAGCAAGGGTCCGTGTACCACCTGCTGTGCTTGTGTGACGGTTACTGGAGGTGGTGAAGGTGGTGGTATACATGGGAATGATGGTGTGAGCGGATTAGAGCATTGATCAGAAAGTTTCTTGAGAAAAAACTGCATAGGACAGGACAGACCAGAAGATTCTCTCTCTCTCTCTCTCTCTCTCTCTCTCTCTCTCTCTCTCTCTCTCTCTCTCTCTCTCTCTCTCTCACTCTCACACACACACACACACACACACACACACACACACACACACACACACTTTCTTGGCTGGCCTACATTGTGAAGGCACAACACTACACGCTGTCGCAGCCTGTATATCTTCTGGGGATTCCACAGTGGCAGCAGCATAGGCTGACCCAGTTTTGTCGCTGTACAGGAGAAATATACCAAAGCCTCGAAAGTGACCTTTTTTCCCCGTTAAGAAACCCCAAGTTCTCAGAGCCCAGCGTGGACAGACTGGTGCTTATAACTGCACTTTGGAGCCTCTACCAAACTGTCTGAGGACGATATGTGCTCCTAGAAAAGAAGTCCTAATAAGGATGGTGAAACAAGAACACACACACGCACGCGCGCGCATGCGCCACACACACACACACACACACACACACACACACACACACACACACACACACACAGGCGCTCGCGCGCGAGTGTGTATGTGTATGTGTGTACATACACGCACGCACGCAGCCCCGCCCCCCCCCCCCCCCCGCCCCCTCCCCTCCCTGCCTCCTCCCTCCAAAACAGATAAGCATGAATAAATAAATTTAAAAAAAAAAAAAAAAAAAAAACGCGCTTTAACGAACACCATTTTAGTCTACAAATCCAAAAATCCGCCATATAGATTTGCTCAAACGCATATCAAAGATGCCTTCCCTAAAAACTCCTCTCACACTCTCTCGACACCTTTTACCCTCACCCCAACCCGATCAAGCCCCCACCCTCAGTGCCATCCCACCCCCCTCCAATCCCCTTCTACACCGGATCCCACTCTCCCTCTCCGCGCCATCTGCTCTTCTGTCTGTGCCCAGCATTCTTTTATTTCTGTGCCTCCCCACACCACCACCACGTTACACACTGGCCACCTACCCCCCCCCCTCCCACTTCCACACCTCCCTTTCCTCCTATTCTCTCTACCCTTCAACAGCTGCTGTTGTGTTGCAAATTCCTGTCTGCACGTGAAGGAGGAATGCAGACATCGATCCGTTGGGTTGCTGAACGCGATGATAAGCCAAGACAAGACAGTCTTTATTGACGAGGGCACTACAGAACATAAAGACCGGGAATGGTAGGGGGGTGGGTGGTAGTGATGGTGTGGAAGGTTTTAAGAATTTTCCGTGAAACGTTGCTGTTGTCCGCATGGGGGTTAATAAAGGAGATAAATACGGCAGATTTAGAAACGAAAGAGAAACACTAACAAAATGTAAACGTTTTTTAATTAAAGTCATGGAAGTATGCGTTAACGATGAGGAGTCGAGAGAGAAGGGAAGGGGGGGGGGGAAGAGAGAGAGAGAGAGAGAGAGACAGACAGACAGACAGACAGACAGACAGAGAGTGGGCGCAAACATTGTTTTTCCAGCTGATAGAGACAGACAGACAGAGATGTGGACGCAAACATTGTATTTTCCATCTGATAGAGAGAGACAGACAGACAGACAGACAGACAGGTGGACACCAACATTGTATTTTCCAGCTGATTGCAGTAAGTTTTTAACGTCACACAACCTCCACAACCTTCTCGGGTGATACAGCAGATAGGATTACCATTCCTTGGGAGAGGGGGCGGGGCATTACACTTAACACCAGAACGACAAGATTGACAGCAAAGTTTGTTGTTGTCTTGTTTTTTTCAGTTGGCCATGGGCGATTGTGTCTGTGGCAGAGACGGAAAAAGCTCTCTCTCTCTCTCCCTCTCTCTCTCTCTCTCTCTCTCTCTCTCTCTCTCTCACACACACACACACACACACACACACACACACACACACACACACTAAAAGAGAAGAAAGATTGGCAAACACACATAGGCAAAGATACAGAGACAGACAAACGACACACACGGGAGCGCGCAGACCGACAGAAGTCTGTACCGATGGTAATGAGCAAGCGTTTGGCAACTGGGACGGGAAGAATCCGATCCGTTTTTGTCTGTCATAAATTATGGATGAACTGCCCGAGGTCCTGCCACCTACCGAAGCAAAAAGGACGTAGGAGGTGATACAGGTCACCTTCACGTGTATTATAATGACAGTCTGTGGGGCATTAATTAAGCCCTGTGAAATATATCGGGGCTAAATTTCTCTCTGTCTGTCTGTCTGTCTGTCTGTCTCTCTCTCTCTCTCTCTCTCTCTCTCTCTCTCTCTCTCTCTCTCTCTGTATGTGGGGGGGGGGGGGGGGGCATTATTAAGCCCTGTTAAATATATCGGCTCTCTCTCTCTCTCTCTCTCTCTCTCTCTCTCTCTCTCACCTAGCTTATGTGCGGCGGAGGATGAGGAGAGGGAAGGATAAAGAGGAGAAGGGGGTAGGACTGTGCGTTTCCTCTGTTCTACTTCAAGCTGTTGTTTGTGTCTGGTTGAACATTCCTGAAAGGGTCAGATTTATGATGTTCCTCAGCTCAAGCTGTATTGATCGCAGATCGCACCGTCATAACACTCACGCACACACACACACACACACACACACACGCACGCACGCACGCACGCACGCACGCACGCACGCACACACACACACACACACACACACACACACACACACACACACACACGAATGCAATTTAGTCTAAAGCAAAAAACGAACGAAAAAACAAACCAGGCAGAATAATGTGTCCAATGTCGGATAGGTCCAGCCGCCACAACCAGAAACATCGCCCGAAGAGACGGATAAAACGCCAGTTCAACTCTCTACGTCAACAGAGTGGAAGGACAGCAAAGTGTTTTGAGCAGCATTGGTTCTCTCTCTCTCTCTCTCTCTCTCTCTCTCTCTCTCTCTCTCTCTCTCTCTCTCTCTCACCTTTCATTGATCTCCGTGTGTGTTGTGTTTTCAATTTTTGAACACAAACAGTTCATGGCTAGCTAATAATATGTCGCGTGCATTTGTTTTGAAAGGGCGGAGGGGCGAAGGGGGTACTTTAACCACATGGAAAATATTGATATGTTTTATTGAAAATATTCATGCGGATTTTTGTTTTAGGTGACCATATCCAATGCTTTTGAGTTAATCCTGCCTCTCTCTCTCTCTCTCTCTCTCTCTCTCTCTCTCTCTCTCTCTCTCTCTCTCTCTAACACACACACACACACACACACACACACAACACACACACAAACACACACACAGAGCGAGCGAGGGGAGAGAGAGAGAGAGAGAGAGATTAAGACAAGCTGCGTCCGTTCGTTAGCCGTGAGTTGAGGACGAGCGTCAGGATAGTCAGTGGCACGTGATACTCGGGGGAGTGCCCCATGCCTGGTCATGACGGATGCTGTCTGGCTCTTGCCGTTCCCCCTGAGGCCAAAGTCCAGAAGCGTCCCCCCCACCCACCGTTCCTGTGACACGGCTGTCAGACGCTCGCACCCGCTTGTGACCGTCAGAGAAACTCATTATGGTCAGGGTGAGGCCGGGGTCAACCCAGTGCTTGGTTCCACATCTGCAGTGAGATTGACGTCCGTGTCCATCATCGTGACAGCGGACCTCGTGCGTTTCGTAAGGGGGGGGGGGGGGGGGGGGGGGGGGGGGGGGGGGGGGGGGGGGGATACGAGTCGATGTCCAATAACAACGGGATGGGACCTCGTAGGTTGATCGCTGTTTCACAGCCGATGGCCAACCATCACGGAATGGGACCCCGAGCTCTTTCATTTACATAATCATCACGAAAGAGTGGAGGTTGTGTGGGGGTTACTGAGGGTACCCACCACTTTCGTTTCACCCCGGGCAAGTTTTGAAGCGCCCAATTTTGGCTGGGACCTGTAACCATGGAGCAAAGGTCTTGCAGAGGAAGACTGCGCGAGGTAGTGGAGACTGAGGCAGTGAAGAGTGAGTGATGTTGGAGAGACTACCTGAGGTAGCAGAAACTGCCTGATGAATGAGAGACCGCTCGAAATGTCTGAGATGGTAAAGAAATGTTTGAAGTAGTGGAGACTGACTGAGGTAATAGAGAACGTTTGGGGTCGTAGAGACTGTTCGAATTAAGAGATATTAGAAGCAGTGGGGACAATCTGAAATAATAAAGACTATCTAAAATAGTAGAGACTATCTGAGGTAGAAGAGCCCTTCAGAGGTAGTAGAGACTGACGGAGAAGAGACTATCTAAGGCAAAAAAGACTGACAGGTGTAGAAGTTTTCTGAGGTAATGAAGACTCTCTGAGGTCGTGAAGACTGTTGCAGATAGTAATTACTTTCTGATGTTAAAAAAAAAGAGAATACTACTGCTGTAGTAGTTTGTATTCTTGAGGTAGCGAAGACGTAGTAGATACTCTACCTCAATCAGTCTGTCCTTTCTCTCGTTCAGTCTGTTTAAGCTCAGACATTCTCTTCTATTTCGGACAGTTTCTACTAATGCAAGCAGCCTTTCCTACCTCGATCAGTCTCTTCCACCTCAAGCTGTCCGAGGTAGAAAAAAAAAACTGTGTTGCGTAAAAGAGTTTTCTTTAATCAGGAGAGACTGTCTGTGTAAGTAGAGACTGCCTGAGGTAGGAGACTTTTTCGACGTAGAAAAAGAAAACTGTGTGGAACAGTAGACACAGTCTGAAATAAAAACTGGGATGATAAGTGGGGGGTAAAATTTGCCGGTGGCAACTTTCTATGGAGGGAGAAAAAAAAAATCACTTCGGAGACAGGAAAACGAGTATACTTGCGGTGGAAAAAAAAAATGAGGGGGAAATAGACGGCAATCCCTGAGACATACACATACCTGTGTCATGGCGCCATGCTGAAGTGAGGCACTTTGCTCGGCGGAAAACGACCCTGATTTCACAAAGGTGGTGTAACACAGTTGGGTTGGAGCGATTGTGTGTGACATACACGTCAATGTTAATGACAGCTACGCAGTTCTGTATGTGTTTCCCCAGATTTTGTAGATGTGCTTTAAATGTTTCTTCGCCTCATTCACCAGTTTTTACCCCAGTCGTGTGCGTGTTGTTAGAGGGGAGGGGGAGGAGGGGCGGAGTAGAAGTCGTGAGGAGAAATGTGGAAAGTGTTTCCTTTAACAAAATGCAGCATACCCCTGCTTTCCACCTTCCATCGCCCCCTACTCTCTCCTCCACATCCCCACCCTTTTGCTGCTCTCTCTCTCTCTCTCTCTCTCTCTCTCTCTCTCTCTCTCTCTCTCTCTCTCTCTCTCTCTCTTATGGGAAAGGTGCTGGGAAGACATTGGATTGGGAATATAGAGTGAGAGTGGGAGGTGAAGGAACATGGTGCCCGACTATAGCGAGGTGTTGTAGCATAATTTTATTGACAGCATTCGTCCAGTTTACCTGGGTGTGATTGTGTAACGACATATGAAACATAGCGTCGTATTCGCCCTAGTATATCGGAGCAGGAAACCTGGAGGCCTGTACTTTGATTAGTGCTATTCTGGCTGTTGTATTGTTGTTATTTTTTTTCTTTCTTTCTTTTTGTAATGGCTGCCAAAATGTCGGAAGTAGTTCCTGTGTGTGGTTTCTTTCGGTCGGCGTCCGCTTTGATGACGTCGTCAAGTCCTGATGCTGTTGCCTCCATGACATCAGATTTGTGGGAACCGGTGACGTTGATATGGCGTAATTGCACCGGATCTGATAGCTCCGTGTGAGAGGCGCGGTGAAAAGAAATGGTATGCGAAGATGGAATGCAATCACACGACGGTTGGCGGCCTTTGTTTGTCGTGGATTTCGTTCATACTTTTGACGATTGTGTCTGTCTGTCTGTCTGTCTGTCTGTCTGTGTCCATGCGCGCTGATGTGTTTGCAAAGAAAATGCTGTTGTTTGTCATGGGAACTGCGGCAGAGGCCATGGAGTTTGTTTTGCTGTCCTTTTGATTGGAATCTTATTTGCTTTTTTCTTCTATCTCTCTCTCTCTCTCTCTCTCTCTCTCTCTCTCTCTCTCTCTCTCTCTCTCTCTCTCCTCTCCAAAATGGTGTATGTTATAAATATCTGTGCCACCCTGACAATGTGAGCGATCCTTGAA
Source organism: Conus betulinus (assembly GCA_016801955.1). Lineage (NCBI taxonomy): Eukaryota > Metazoa > Mollusca > Gastropoda > Neogastropoda > Conidae > Conus > Conus betulinus. The sequence goes on from JADBJO010000936.1 coordinate 179,758, forward strand.
TCCTTTACGTCCTGATAGTTTTGTTAATTTAATCATTTAGTTTCCGTAAACTTTAATCATACAATGTGTATTTTCCTTATACTTTCATGATGCAATGTGTCCAGTCGTATCGTGTATGTGTACCCCCCCCCCCCCCCCCCCTTGCCTGAAATGGCCGCTGTAGCTGAAGGCAATAAATCATCAAAAGCGTCTCCAAAATGGTGTCTGAACAGGAAGGCGCAGTATCACTTCCTCTTGCGATCCTAACAGAAACAGGTTTCCCCCGTCTGCTTTCCAGCCCTCGAGATGTTTGCCTGGAGATTGTCTGGCTTGCTCGGATTCTGTCAGTTGCTCTTAGGGAAAAACGGCTCTCTCTCTCTCTCTCTCTCTCTCTCTCTCTCCTCTCTCTCTCTCTCTCTCTCTCTCTCTCTTCCCCCACCACACACAAACCCAACCCCTCGTAGGAGCGCGAGACAGCGTTTGCGGAAATTCGCCAATGTGCGCCGCAAAACACCGAGTGCAAGTGATCCACAGCTCACAACGCCAGCGACAACTGCGTCAACTGTGACCTTCGCAGCTTCACAATCACATAGCTGAACTGTTGGATCCGCTAGCGTCTCTCAGCCCCTGACATTTTACCTGAACTACCTCGCACCCTCTTTTTTCAGCAGACACAGTCTGTCAGCCTGTCAGCATAACAATGTTGTCATATGTAAGATCATCGCCGTTTTATCGCCTCGTTTTCACCCAGCGTTAGACTGCTTTCGTGGGTGTTGGCTGATTGTTGTGTTTGTTTTGTTTGCTTTTGTCAACATGACAGTTTATTCACGTGTCAGTTCATCCTCGTCTATCGCTTCATTGGCTGTGGCTAGGTTTTTTGTAATGTATGTGGTTTGTTTGTGTTTCAGGAGGAAGGATGATTGTGGGTAGGGTATCCTGCGTGCATGGTAAACAGTGGGGAGCAAGGTCTTGTTTTCCGGCCCTGCTTCTCATTGTGTGAGTGTGTGTGTGTGTGTGTGTGCGTGTCATGTGTGTGTGTGTGTGTGTGTGTGTGTGTGTGTGTGTGTGTGTGTGTGTGTGTGTGTGTGTGTGTGTGTGCACGCGCGCGCGCCGTAGGAAGATAAGAGGAAAGCTACTGGTTGGATGTAGTTGACGTCCCACAGTGCTGTTTTTGATTCGGTATCTAGTGAAACCCACAGTTAAATGGATAGAGCTTTCCGGGGCAGGATCAGTCAGAGGGAAAAGGGGGGGGGGATACAGGTGTCCCAAGAGGGTCTGGGGGTCTTGTCCCAGTGAAGGGAGTGGGGGGGAGTACGGTGGAAGACATGTCATTTTTTTCCCAACAAATCCCTCCCGACACCCCCCCCCCCCCACCCCTTTTCCGCAAATTCCCACCCCCTCTCGTCCAGCCATGGCTTTCGGCCGCGGAGCCGACTCTCATGAGACTGGAACTGGTGACGTGGGAATTTTCTCATGAGACTGGAACTGGTGGGGTGGGAATTTTCTCATGAGACTGGAAACTGGTGGGGAGGGAATTTTCTCATGAGACTGGAACTGGTGGGGTCACGAGGGAATTTTCTCATGAGACTGGAACTGGTGGGTGGAATTTTCTCATGAGACTGGAACTGGTGGGGAGGGAAATTTCTCATGAGACTGGAACTGGTGGGGTCGTTTCGCAAACGCTTCCTGTCCACCCAGAAGTGAAATGGAAACCGACTCAGTTAAAACAAGGTGAAATGAGAGGATTGCACTACCAGGGCCTCTTCCTGTCAAACAGAAGGAAGTTAACGGAATTGGACAAATCACGCACACCGTCATGTCATATAAAAAAAAAAATTGAAAGTGAGAGACAGAGGTGAAAAAACAAAGACAATGTTTAAGCAGTCTAGGGCCTTATTCGGTTTCTTTCCGCTTGAAATCCTTTCCGTTTCCAATGTGAACGTTGTAAACGGTGTCTCAGAGAGCAAGAGGTCAAAGAGGGCATCTTTCCGAATTGTGTTCGGCCATTGTTGTGTCCGCTGGGACAACAAGATATTGTTGTCACTCTCTTGGGCTCATTGAGGTACATTTTGAACTCTGCTTTCCATAATGCCCTTTCCTAGACACAGTACGTCCCATGAACGTTCTCTGCTCACAGCCAGTCAGACGGTGGGACTTACTGATGATGAACAGGTAAGTTGTTGACCTGTAGGAGGAAAAACTTGTCGAAATGCCAGAGAAACAAGTTCACAAACCGGGTTGGAAAATGTGTGAGACGGGACGCGGTTGAGGTTTCTGCAGGCGTTGGTTTCAGCGCGCAGGATTTTTGCTCCTTTTTTTTTTTTTTTTCTCGGATGCAGCAGTGTATTTTGTCTTGTTTGTCTCGGATTGTTTATGACCCATCTACATTCCAGTGGCTGTTTTATCTTTCATAGCTGATTTGACCTCAAAATTCCAGACGAAGGTCCGATTTGTTCTCAGAGCCTTGCTTCGTAAGCTGTGTGTGTGTGTGTGTGTGTGTGTGTGTGTGTGTGTGTGTGTGTGTGTGTGTGTGTGTGTGTGTGCATGCGTGCGTGCGTCATGTGTGTGTGTATGTGTGTGTGTTTGTGTGTTGTAAGCGCATCTTTTTTTTTACCATAGTGATGGAAATTATGTCTCCGTAGCACATACGACTTTCATTCCTTAACTACCATACTTGCCGCATGCGATCTGTTTATAAGGGAATGTGTGTACTCATGTGATATGCATGCGTATGTGTGTGTGCCCCCATTCTTGCTTTTGTGTA
>JADBJO010000936.1:187500-192500 GCA_016801955.1 Conus betulinus
AGAAATCGCCTATTCAGGTCTGCTCGGTTTTCAACTCTCCGTTGTGGTGGGTTTTGTTGTTCTTTTTGTGTGTGTTCTTTTTTTTTTTTTTTTTAACTTAAGAACTGATTTTTCATTTGCTATAATCAAAACACCAGAGACTACAAGTAAAACGTGGCAGCAGTGTCACAGAAGTTAACAGCTAGTTTTTTTTTTTATTTCAGTTTTTTAGTCACATCTGCAAACAGTCTTAGGAAAACTCAGTATGTGTGGTTAATCATGTAATATCTTTATTTAGAAGATAATGAGTGTGTTACGAGGGAAATTTCACAGAAGTGCTCCCTCCAGAGTCAAAACCAGAAGTGAAAGGCAGAACATGACTCGCTTTTTCGGCCTCTTCGGGCTCATACCCAGGGTCTTTTTTTTTTTTTTTTTTTTTTTTTTTTTTTTTTTTTTTTTTTTTTTTTTTTTTTTTTACATCTGTGGTTCAAATAAAAATTCTAGGACTACATAGTGTGTTATGGGTGCTAATGAGAAGACTGGAATCACACAGTGTGTGCTCATTTTTTGACAGAATATTGGCTGCCAAAATCGAGGGACATAGTTTTATAAAATTCATACAAAATTCGAAAATAGTTCAATGTAAAAATAGCTCACTAAATGTTTCGAAAACATTCTTTGTGATTTATGTAAACAAACAGAACAATTATATTTGCAATAGTTTTGGAGTGTTATTCTTTCAAACAATGATTGTTTGTCGGCCATCTTGGACGGTTTCCATGGAAACGGCAAACCAGCTCGCAGAATTCAACACATTTTCATGCTTTTGGCGTCATGTATGATGTATTCAGAACAAAAGAACCTATTAAAACAAGTAATGATTTGGGATCAGTTTAACCCCCTATATCTGGCCTTGATTAACCAGGAAAGACAACATTCAGTATTCTGGTCACACACATATAAACACAAGAAAGAAAGAAACACTCTGAGTTTGTCAGTTGTTTCCGTTGGTTAAACAGTTCGGTTCTCACACCAGTCAATATCACTACGGTCGCGTTGACCTCGCCGAACCCGCGCCACACTGTTCACGTCCGCCCGATTGGCCAGATCCCAGTAAGAGGGGGAGGGGGGGGGGGGGATACTGGCAGTGTAGCTGTATTTGAACTCCCGGGTAGTCTCCCGAACTCCACTGCACTCTGCCCTCTCTTAGGAAAGGGCAGCGCTGGCCTCTCCCACAATCCCTCTGTTGCTGAAGGCACCCCATCGCTGGCTGGCGTCTCCATGTGTAGGCCTCAACTAGCTGACCCGTTTTTTACTGTGTTCTGTCCCCCACGCAGGAGACAACTCTCGTCTCCGAGTCTACAGCAAACCTCCGCCTCACGTAAAGTCTTTTGCCTTGACTTTACCTCGCTGTGTTTTTGTGACGAGTTCACTTTCCCGAAGTGAGCATTGCTTTTACTGGTGTTCTGAGTGCTTTATAAATGTTCTCAAATAAAGAGAACCCGAGTTATACTGCTTCAAACAATGGAAGCGTTATTCACACACACACACACACACACACACACACACACACACACACACACACACACACACACACACACACACACAATGACTTATGCCAACACAGTGAAAATCTAACCGATAAGTATCCGAATCATTTTGTTTCGACCAGTAGAATAACTAGTGCACCCCTACACATGCACAACGAAGAGTTGGGTACCGTGTGTATAATGCCTAACATCTGATTTTAACTCATGTTCGATTCCCCCGAAACCACCCATCGTGCCAACAGCCTAGACCTCTCCACAAGCCAGGACTTGATATGTCAAAGTGTTTACTTTGACCTTTAGCCAACAAGGTGCAAATCACCTGATAGTCGAAGCTTTCCCGAAGGTGTTCACCCCAGATGCCAAGTAATCCTGACTGGTCATCCAGACCTACTTGCAGGCCGACGGTCAACTGCACCGACATGTCGACGCTCCACCCCGGTTGCCTCGCCTCATACCACTGGAGAATCCAGTGAACAGCCGTTGGTGGAGGAGAAATGCCTGCCTTTCCCAGGACCGGCAGTTTGATATGTACTTGTCAGTACCCACATCCCCCTGAATATGCGAATTACACCCTACTTACCCTCCCTCCTTCAGTATCCAGCTCGGTGCTACTGGAGTTCGCACACTTGAAGGACTCAAGGAAACTAATCTCAGCTTCAGCAAAATTACCCTCTGTTCCCTTATAGGACTTGAGAACATTAGGCTCACTCATCACATATGCGCTCCAATAGGAAGATTAGGATCACACAGTGTGTTCTGTGCCCCAATAGGAAGACTGGGACCACACTGTGTTCTGTGCTTCAGTTGGAAGATTAGGACCACACAGTGTGTTCTGTGCTCCAGTTGGAAGATTAGGACCACACAGTGTGCTATGTGCTCCAGTTGGAAGATTAGGACCATACAGTGTGTTTTTGTGCTGTGCTATGTGCTCCAATAGGAAGATTAGGACCAGACAGTGTGCTCTGTGCTCCAGTGGGAAGATGGGGATCACACAGTGTGTTCTGTGCTCCACAGGAAGATTAGTACCACACAAAGTGCTGGGGCTCCAATGGGAAAGCTGGGACACACAGTGTGCTGGGGCTCCAATGGGAAGATGGGGATCACACAGTGTGTTCTGTGCTCCAATAGGAAGATCAGGACCACACAGTGTGCTGGGGCTCCAATGGGAAGATGGGGATCACACAGTGTGTTCTGTGATCCAATAGGAAGATCAGGACCACACAGTGTGCTGGGGTTCCAATGGGAAGATCGGGATCACACAGTGTGTTCTGTGCTTCAATAGGAAGATTAGGACCACGCGGAGTGCTCTGTGCTCCAATGGGAAGATGGGTTCACACCGTGTGTTGTGTGCTCCTTGGGAAGATTAGTACCACACAATATGCTGGGGCGCCAATGGGAAGGCTGGGACCATACGGTGTGCTGGGGCTCCAATGGGAAGATGGGGATAACACAGTGTGTTCTGTGTTCAATAGGAAGATTAGGATCACACAGTGTGTTCTGTGCTCCAGTAGGAAGATTAGGACCACACAGTGTGCTGGGGCTCCAATGGGAAGGCTGGGACCACACAGTGTGCTGGGTCTCCAATGGAAAGATGGGGATCACACAGTGTGTTCTGTGTGCTCCAGTAGGAAGATTAGGATCATACAGTGTGTTCTGTGCTCCAGTAGGAAGATTAGGATCACACAGTGTGTTCTGTGCTCCAATAGGAAGATCAGGACCACACAGTGTGCTGGGGCTCCAATGGGAAGGCTGGAACCACACAGTGCGCTATGAACTCTGCTTTCCTATTGGATACTTTACAATTTCAGTGCATGATAGTAATGTAGCAATTTCAAAACTAGATTTGATTAGGATGCTACGACACAAACTTTCTGTGTACTAACTGCCTCTTTCCAGTACCAAGGAAGAGAAAGTGAAAGTAATAAGACAAAACTGACAGAGCGAGTTCTGTGTGTCACGCGACCCACTCTTTTCATTTGGGGCTCAACAGAAAACCTTCGCCTGCAGCTTCCGGAGAGCCAGCGGAAATGCATGTGTGCGTCAGTTAAAGTGACGGGCTGGGGGTAAGCGAGGAGAGAGTGGGGAAGGGAAGGTAGGATGATGGAGGGGCCAGGCGGTCTGTGTTATTGATTTGACATTTGAGGCAGGAGGAGGATGCGCATTATTACAGCCAGCTAGCCAGCCTCCAGCAGCGGCCGTTTTTAGCTTTGTAGTCTGGCCAAACGTTCAGCGGGATGGGGTGGCTTTTCCCGTCCCCCCTCCCCTTCCTCTCTCCCTCTCTCTCTCTCTCTCTCTCTCTCTCTCTCTCTCTCTCTCTCTCCTGTCTTCATTCCCTCTCTCTCTCCCACCCTCTCTCTCTCTCTCTCTCTCTCTCTCTCCTCTCTCTCTCTCCCCTCCTCCCCTCTCTCTCTGCTCTCTCTCTCTCTCTCTCTCTCGAACTCTCTCTCTCTCTCTCTCTCTCTCTCTCTCCTCTCTCTCTCTCTCTCTCCTCTCTCTCTCTCTCTCTCTCTCTCTCTCTCTCTCTCTCTGTTGTGTGCATCGATGTTGAGAGAGGGGGCAGAGGGTTTTGGATGGGGATGGTGTGAGATGGATGTAGGGAGAAGATGACCAGCTGACGGATGGTCTGCGTTGGAACTGTACGTGTGTGTTTATGTTTACGCTGATCCTTCATTCTTTGCGTGTGGTTGCTGGGGTGATTTTTGTTTTGGCTCTTGTTTGTGTGTGTGTGTGTGTGTGTGTGTGTGTGTGTGTGTGTGTTGTGTGTGTGTGTGTGTGTGTGTGTGTGTGTGTGTGTGTGTGTGTGTGTGTGTGTGTGTGTGTGTGTGTGTGTGTGTGTGTGTGTGTGTGTGTGTACTTTTGTTTGGTTGTGTTTTTTTTTCTTGGTTGATTTAACATGCATTGTCAGTGGGTCATTTTTTTTTTACGTGAGAGCATGGTGTTAACAAACATCTACCGTTCCGTTATGTACCCAAGGAAAACTTCATCGCGTCTCTCTCTCTCTCTCTCTCTCTCTCTCTCTCTCTCTCTCTCTCTCTCTCTCTCTCTCTCTCTCTCTCTCTCTCTCTCTCTCTTTCTCTCATTCTGCCTCTTAGTTTCCCATACACAAGCAGTAACCTTTTTGCTCCATAACTGATTGATGTAACGCCATCACAAGCAGATGTAACTGACCTCTCGCCTGGGAGGCCATATTGGCTGCAGCTTGGTCGGATGCTGCTTAGGAAAATATCTGCCGAAGCGTCTCTATCTTGTGAGGTGTCCATTTCTTGCTAAATGTTTTTGGTATATGGTATTGACAATGGTGCGCGTTTTATATCCCATTCGTGCGTTAATTTTCTCTGAAGGGCCGTGGTCTTCGTGACTGACTTCTCTCTGTCTGTCTGCCTGTCTCTCTGGCTCTCTGTTTTCTCTCTCTCTCTCTCTCTCTCTCTCTCTCTCTCCTCTCTCTCTCTCTCTCTGTCTGTGTGTGTGTGT
>JADBJO010000936.1:200000-202500 GCA_016801955.1 Conus betulinus
CGCTAGCCCTCACCACAAGCAAGCGCTAACCTGTTACGAATATTCGCGTATATGAAGCCAAAGATGTTGAGAGGATAAGATCAGTCAGAATCTTAGCGTTACGTTTCGGTTTTTCAGTTTCAGTTTCATCAAGGAGGTATCACTACAGGCGGACTACTACGCGACACCAAATCTACAAAGTTTTGAGACCACACTGCGCCTGATTTAAAGCTGGTGGATAAATGAATTAATTACTAAGATGAGAGACCTTAAGAAAAGGGTCTCGTGGCTTCGACTTTGCTTTAGCCCAACACGCTGGTTAGATTTTGGGTATTTACCTAAAATTGGCTTTGCCATTATTATCAGTGTGTGTGTGTGTGCGTGTGTGTGTGTGTGTGTGTGGGGGGGGGGGGGGGGTAAGTGTAAACGTGTGTAAAAATGTATGTGCATGGATGTGTGAGCTCGGGCCCAAGTTTGTGTGCGAATGTATGCGGTGTGCATGTGCGTGTGTGTATTGTGTGTGTTTACATCTGTGTGTGTGTGTGTGTGTGTGTGTGTGTGTGTGTGTGTGTGTGTGTGTGTGTGTGTGTGTGTGATCTGTGGGCTTGTGTGATCATGTTCCTGCACGTAAGCGTCTGTGCATGTATGCGTGCATAAATGTGTGTATGCATGTTGCCTATGCGTATAGGCATACACGCATGTGTGTGTGCCCGCGTGTGTCTGTGTCTGTGTGTGTGCTCGCGTGCGCATGCGCATGTGTGTCTTTGTGCTGGTAAGCATATACGTGCACACATGATAATGTGTGTATACATGTGCATGTATGTGTGCAAGCGCGCACGCGCGCGTGTGTGTGTATGTGTGTGTGTCTGTGTCTACGTGTGTACGTGTGTGCTATGTATGTCTGTGCGCCTTTGATTATTTGCTGGAAACGAATGTTCAGAAGATGACAAAGTAACAAGAATAAAAAACAAAAACAACGAGAACAACAATCACTAGACACGCGCATGCGCGCGAGCGCGAGCGCACACACACACACACACACACACACACACACACACACACACACACACACACACCAGCGCATACATACTTAATCTATGGACTCCTCACTGACACATCTGTCTTGCACAACCGCCAGTGCACACACATTTACAATTTACACTTGGGTTCCTGAAAGATTCAAAGTCTCATCACAGTTGACGTGTGTTTGATCATATGTGTCTATTACTGGAGTCTGTCCCAAATTCTAGGAGTCTTCGCATGCTGGCCTTGAGATAATTCCAACATTTATTTGGTTGGTGGTGTTCCTTGTTCTTCCGTTACGTCTGAACCGTGCGGCCACTTCCACTCTTGGTGTTCAGCAATAAAAGATGGCCTATGGCATAGTGGCTTTGTTCCTGTTTGTTGAGGTTATTCTTTAGATTTCTTATCCCATATCGGCCAAGCTATAATCCCATTTCTTATCGTTGTCTTGCCAGCCAGTGTGTCTATTCTCTTATTTTCTTTAACACCTGCAAGTCCTGGGTGTTACACCGTACGAGTCTCTCAATGTAAGATTACTTCATGCCAAGCAGGGCTTCCAATTCCACTCTCCACTTTTTGAAGTAGGTTCATGGAGTCAGTCAGTATCATGGCTTGTTCAGTTCTAAACCGGTCTGCGTATGAGAGCACTGGAGTGCTTGTGTCGCTGCTTCTACCTATATTGTTGGACTTGGAAATTGTTTAAACTGTGTGCACCATTGCCTTCCTGGGTAGTTCGGCCATTTTGCTTCACTGTGCATCTCCAGTCTCACTTACCTTTGGACACGCAATCATCTGCATTACAACAATATCTTCTTTTGCGCCTACCTCCATCTAAAATTATGTTTCCACCAGCATCTAAATTTCTGCGTTGGTTTTTGCCTTCTGGCGATTCTCGACAGTGTCTTTCAAGCTCAGGAGTGATGGCAATTCGGTAGAGGTGTTTGAAGTGGTCTGGATACTGTTCCCATTTCTTCCTTTCTTTGAGTTCTGCTGACTGACACACAAGCTGTGCAGCGTTTCGCTAGTTGGGTCTATTGTGTACATTGAAGGCGTTGATCCCTTTCTGTGCTCACTGAAGGCGTTGATCCCTTTCTGTGCTCACTGAAGGCGCTGATACCTTTCTGTGCTCATTGAAGGCGCTGATGCCTTTCTATGCTCACTGAAGGCGTTGATCCCTTTCTGTGCTCACTGAAGGCGTTGATCCCTTCCAGTACACACTGAAGGCATTGATCCCATCCTGTACACACTGAGGCGTTGATCCCATCCTGTACACATTGAAGGCGTTGATCCCTTCCTGTACACACTGAAGGCGTTGATCCCTTTCTGTACACACTGAAGGCGTTGATCCCCTTCCTGTACACATTGAAGGCGTTGATCCCTTCCTGTACACACTGAAGGCATTGATCCCTTCCTGTACACACTGAAGGCGTTGATCCCATCCTGTACACATTGAAGGCGTTGATCCCTTCCAGTACACACTGAAGGCGTTCATCCCTTC
>JADBJO010000936.1:207500-217500 GCA_016801955.1 Conus betulinus
AAGTTTCTGATTGCGCAGTGATATTGTCAGGCAAACAAGGAGGTAATGGGGGGGGGGGGGGGGGGGGGGGGGGGGAGGTAAGGGGCGGAGGAAAGAGGGAAGGTCAGCTGTGATGTCTTGAATAGTCAGTGTCGTCGATTCCTGACAAGGTTTATATGCATCTTTACCCCATAAATGGCCTCTGTCGCCGACGTGGGTTGAATTGAGGTTTGAAGTAGTAAAGGGTCTAGGACTGGCTATGGTGGAGGACTGTTTATGGATGGTGATGTTGTGATCTTGGCAGTCTGTACGCTGTCTCTTTGATAAAGATGGGTGAATGTGATATGCCTTTTTTGCGTGATTTTTTTTCTGGTGGGTAAATGTTTGCTTTTCACTTGATCAAAGATGTAAAGGGAGCTGGACAATAAATCGCCTCACTTCCCCACTATTCGCCTTTGTCAGGGCCTGGCTTGCAGGTGCGTGTCTCTAACCACTTCCGTGTACCATAAGAGAACTGTTCAGTTGCCTGGTTGCCCTCTCAGGTAACCATGCATGCCACCTGGTTGATGTGTGATGTTCGGCAAGGGCAGCCCACTGCCTGCACGCAGCGTTTGCCTACGCACGAACTGCCGTGTGTGTGCTTCAAACTTGACAGTTTGACGTTATCAACGGCGACCAGACGGCCAAAACACATGAACAAGCAGCACACAGACAGCAATTGATATCAAGAAGTGGTGGATGCCTTTGATACGTGCTGTTGAACTCAAACTAACCACAGGCGAAGGCGAACACAAGTCTGTTACCTCTGACACGATTTCAAGCATTACTCCGATCCGCCCAGTTTAAAAATCAAATTTCGTCAGATTTCAACTTGACCAACATGACGTCACCCAGTCCCCAAACAAAATTCAAATATCGGTTAGAGATGAATTAATTCAGTTTGAGTAAAAATTAAAAAAAAAAAAAACCGAGCATTTTTTATTTCAAATAGCACGATTGAGAAAATATGAAGGTTTTTTATTTTTGTTTTGTTTTTTTGTTGTTGTTTTTTTTTTGTGTTTTTTTTGGGGGGGGTGCTTTTTTTTGCTTTTGTTTGTTTTTTTTGTTTGTTGTTTTGTTTTGTTTTGTTTTGTTTTTGGAAAAGCAGGGAATTTACATTTGGATAAGTGTGTTCTCTTCTCGTTCCTAGTCCCTTGCCTCACCCTCAACTTCCCTCCCTCTCATCCTCCTCAACCAAGTCCATCTGTCTACACGGGTATAATTGTGTCGTTCGACTTATGAACACAACTCTGTGTTAAAACTGTTCTCAATGGAGTAGTATGACCCTTTCCACCTCCTTGCTGTTACTTTGACCTTTTTTTGCACCTGTGTGGTGTGACCTTGACCCCCTTTTTGCACTACCTTGACCTCCCGTTCCGCACCTTCTCCCGTTACCTTGACCTCTTTCTGGTCCTCTTTGCTATTATCAAACCTCCTCTCCTCACCTCCTAATTGTTACCATGACCTATTTTCTGTACCTTATTGCCGCTGCTACGACCTCCTTTCCGCATCTCCTTGCACCATGCCCTCCTTTCCGCACCTCCTTGCACCATGACCTCCTTTGTGCACCTCCTTGCACCATGACCTCCTTTCCGCACCTCCTTGCACCATGATCTTTCAACACCTCTTTGCACCAGACTTTCTTTCCGCACCTCCTTGCACCATGACCTCCTTTCCGCACCTCCTTGCACCATGACCTCTTTCCGCACCTCCTTGTACCATGACCTTTCCGCGCCTCCTTGCTGTTACGTTTACACCGTTTCCGGTCTCCTTCCTGTTACGTGTACACCCTTTCCGGTCTCCTCCCTGTTACGTGTACACCCTTTCCGGTCTCCTCCCTGTTACGTGTACACCCTTTCCGGCCTCCTTCCTGTTACGTTCACACCCTTTCCGGACTCCTTGGTGTTACGTTTACACCCTTTCCGGCCTCCTTGCTGTTACGTTTACACCTTTTCCGACCATCTTGCTGTTACTTTGACCTTCCGCACCACCTTGCTGTTACTTTGACCTTCCGTACCACCTTGCTGTTACTTTGACCTTCCGTACCACCTTGCTGTTATCATGACCGTTTTTCCGGCCTCTTTGCTGGTACACTGACTTCCGATCTGCCCCCCCCCCCCCCCCCCCCACCTCCACCTCCACCCCCGCCCCGCCCCCTTCACTCTCCTTATGTTACCATGACAGCCTCTCCGGCTGTCATTCCTTTGATCATGACCTCTTTTCCGGCCGTCCTTGCTGTTATCATGACCTTTTTCCGGCCATCTTAGTCGTTACTAGGACTTTATTCTGCACATTCCTGCTGTTATCTCCTTTCCACCTCTCATTGATGTTCCCTTGACCTCCTTTCCGGCCCTCCTTGCTGTTATCATGACCTTTTTATCGGACCTCTTAGCTATTACTTGGACTTTATTTCTGCACACGCTTACTGTGACCTTTCCGCCCCTCTTATCTATGACCATGGCCTCCTTTCCATACAATCGAGCTGTTGGCACTTTTGTGTTTGCTTAATGCGGAGGGGGAAAGGAATTGCCGGAAACCTAACCTTGTTTACTTAAGCCTGAAACAGATTTGTCTGTAATGCTCACGCGTTGATTTGCAGTATAATTCGTTCACGAAAAAAAAATCTAAGTATTTATTTTGGTTTGGAAGACCTTTATTTCTGATCTATATCAGGAAGAAGATCGTTGAATTTACCGACCAGTGGTCGTCGTTGGCAGACGGATTGAAGTACTGTTTTGTTAAAAGAAAGCTTAGCCGTTTAAGGTGTGGGTTGTTTAGCAGCTTAGCACGTGGCTCTCTTTTCTGTATGTTGCAGAAATCAAACAAAGAAACAAACAAACAAGATGTGTAACCGAAATACTCGAAAGTTACTATAGTGATTACCATATTGGTAACCATACCGAAAGTCGTAAGAAATGAAGGAGAATATGAGAACAGTGCCAAATTTACAAGCTTTTAAGATCAAACCTTTTCAAAAGTAAACAACTTGAATTTTTCCGCGCACACAGAAGCACTTTTTTTTTTTTTTTTTTTTTTTTTTTTTTTTTTTTTTTTGCATTAGTAATCCTTTCGTTCCCGAAACGTTTGTATGATATTTGTTGTTTAGTTTATTTTCCGTCCTTACTTGGATTCACCTTTTTAGATGAAGAACAGAATATTAAGCGATGGAGAGGGGGAAGAAGATATTTTCAGTCTAACGTTCAGTCGCCAGTGCAGTGTGGTGCGGTGTGCAGTTTGATTGAATTCACAAGAGAAATGAAGCGCTAGCTGGCAGCTGTTCAGTCGGCACTACCCAGGTAGGCAGCCCGTTGTGTAAACGAGTGTGAATTGTAAAGCGCTGTGAGCTTGGTCTCTAGCCGAGAACAGGCGCTATATAAGTATTCATTATTATTATTATTATTTATATTATTATTATTATTATTGTGTTGTTGTTGTTAGAAAGAATGAGAGAGACAAAAAGACAGAGAGAAAAATAGTGCACGCCCCGGAATAAATGGACACAACTGTCTCCAGTGCCTGTGGCTGAAATCGCCAGAGCTACTCCCAACTCTTTCTGTAAGTTGAGAAATTTCAGTCAAAGTTGGAGGCAGACAGACGACGTGAGCGCAGTGGATGTTTACAGTGCAGGCTTGCTGTGGAATACGCGGTGTGTTGGCAGGACATCGTAAGTCTGTTGCATCAAGTCTTCCCCTCCTAGATACGTACCTTAACTGGATCGTGTGTGATACATCGTGACGGGATGTGGAATCCCATCTCTCCCCCCTCCCCATAATAGTTTAATTTTAAGTAAGAAAATTTCTTAACCATTTGCTGCTGCCCTTTCTTTAGGGTCTAGGTGCGGAGCTGATCTGCCTTTCTGTCAAATCACACCTTCCAAGTGTTTGTGTTTGGAACTAAATTTGTTCCTACTGGTTAGTGTACATGCCGTACACGGTCTTACTCAAAGGGCCACAATCCATGTCACAAAATGTCGGTATCAGTTCTATCGTGGTCATGCCCACACTGTGCAGGAAGGGATAGGGTTGAGAGAAAAACAAGGCCTAGAAGTTTCGGTTTGTCGTCGATCGTGCATTTAGAAATACGGATTCCGTTGTGATTGCACAGTCCTTCAGAACTAGCACCTATGATCTTTAAAAAATCAGTAAATGAAACGTGTGCACACACACACACACACACACACACACACACACACACACACACACACACACACACACACACACACACATTACTACTGGTTAGACGACATTTGCGGTGTGTTTACACGCTGTAAACCAGGTTAGGTGCCAGAGAGAAGAAGCAGAGCACCGCGCTCGGTGCCAGCAACTTCCCACCAAGGCGACAAGCAGCTCCGTCTTGTTGACTGGCAAGGGAGCGGAGTGCCAGGACCAGCAGTCGGCCAGTGCCAGACAGCTAATCACAGCACGTGTCGCCATCACAGATGTGTTTGGGAACCACTTGGTTTCAACGCCACCGGTGTTTACGGCCGCCGCCGGAATAAGTCAGCTTGTCAGGTACTTTCTGTAGTCTGCAGCACTGGAGAGGGAAAAAAAAAAAAGGTGTGCTAACACATTGTCTCTGTGAATCGGCATTACATTTTGCCGTAGAGACAACTGTAGAATTTATAGTATTAATGTATCTTCGTGGCCGTAGAAAGAAAATTATAGTCTCAGAATGGATGGTAAAGCTGTCGTTATTAGGAGAAGAAAGAAAAAAAAAAGGATGTGAAAATCTCCACCTTAAAAAAACACCAGGCTAATAGTATATGAAATCTTACCTTTACATACAAGTCCGATGTTATGAGCGAATCCCTACTATAAGAACAGTAGCATAACGGAATATAAAATGCTGATTCAAGGACTGAAAATCATTGTGACGTGGGTCAGACAAGTTAAGAAAGCTCCACTAATGTAAATCTCTGCCTTGCGAACAGAATGATCTAATGACGTGAATGTTTATTTTGATAATAGAAGGCTTTGAGAACGCGAATGTCTACCTTAAAAAGAAAGGAAGGGTTAGTATGACGTAAAGCGCTATGCTAAAGACACAATGCTGACATAACGTGAATCTCTATCTTCAAATCAGAAGGGGGTTATGACCTAAATGTCTACCTTTAGAATGGAAGGCAAATGGAACATGACTGTTTCAAGAACAGAGGCTATCGTGACAGGGATCTCTTCCTTTAGAATAGAACACGAACTGAACGTGAGTTTCCATCTTAAAAACAGAAGGCTGTTTTGATGGGAATCTCTTCCTTGAGAAGGTTGATGTAAGGTGAATCTCGTACCTTCAGAACAGAGAGATATTTGACGTGAATCTGCACCTTCAGAATAAATGGCTGATATAACGTGGATTTCTAATGTAAGAACAGAAAGCTTCTTGTAGCATGAAGCTTTGCTTTAACAGTCGAACAATACTGTGCCGTGATTCTCTACATTAAGAAAGGTTATTATGATGTGAATCTCTGTTAAAGGTGATTGTGACGTGATTTCTAGCTTAGAACAAAAGGCTATTATGACGTCTACCTTACGAACAGAAGGCAATGACATCAATCGCACTACCTTAAAAACAGACGGCTATTGTGGCGTGAATCTCTACCTTATAAACAGTGAGGTAACTCTTCGTAAGAAAGCTGTTAAAACATTATTATCTTCTTTAATAACAGAATGTCTTATGACGTAATTTTTGTGTCCACCATGCAGTACGCAATCGTAGCACACCACTGATCCTAAAGCTGAACTTAGGTTAACGCTTGATACCGAAGATCGTGACAAGAAGAAGAAAAACATGAAGCATGAGAAGGCGGGAGGATGACATGTGCGGAGAGGGGGAGGGCAGATAGCGTCCGGTTTGATATAATTGTTCTGAGTTCTGTTCATCGTTCTCTGTGTGATGGAAACCAGAGGACTGACAGAAGAGAGAGGAGAGAAAAGGACAAGAAGGCAAAGAATACCAGAGGTGTGTGTATGTGTGTGCGCGCGAGCGCGCGCGCGCGCGTGTAAGTGTGTGTGTGTGTGTGTGTGTGTGTGGCGCAGATGTGAAGTGGTTTATGCATATGTATGCGTGCATGAGCGGCATATGTATGCGTGCATGAGCGCGCGCGCGCGCGCGTGCGTGTGTGTGTGTGATGAGGAGGAGGAGCAGGAGGTTGATGCCAGTGTGTGTGTGTTGTTCTTTTTTTCTTTCTGCTTCTGGATGAGCGTGAGCGCGTGCGTACAGGAAACGATGAATAGATAACGATTGAATAAACACCTAGAGGGGGCGTGGTAGGCATCAACGCATCAGGAGGACTGCAGCAGTGTCGCAGGGTCTTGTTTCGCTTATCTTGTCTTTCACACTAATCACGACTTGGCAAGTAGGTGTTTTATCTCTTTTGTTCAATCGGTGAAGTAAACAGGAAGGCCTATATCGGAATAACATGCGTTTCTTTTAAGGTTTTCTGGGAAATGCCCGCTTTGGGTCAGGCTGTAAGGTGGATGTAGCTGGACAGGTAATCAGCATGTGGAGGGCTGGCTGGCTGATCATGATGTGTTGCCTTGCTTGACGAGAAGGCGGCCGCACTGCTGTTCGCTTTGGCACGCTTCACGGAGAGTCTACTTTGCCTTCGGTGTACCTGAGCAGCATATGTATGTGTTTGCATGCGTTTTCACGTCTTTAAAGAAAATCATGAGATACTTTGGCAGCATTCTGTGGGTCGGTTCTTTATGTTTGACTGGATGAAATTAATGGTCAAACTGTAAAGAGCAAAAAAAGCCTACTTTTCCAGTATTTCAGCAAATATCTTTATCGTAGTTCATACTAGGTTTCTTGAACCTAAGACATGATCCTCTGGGGTAAATTACTTAATAGCAGTGTCAGGTGACGGGGCAGCTTACCACTAGCAATGAGGAAAACAGACTATTGGTTGTTACCTTCACGGCCAGAGCTGTTAGCTTCATGGCCAAAGCATGCAGATGAGGGTGGTCGAGGGTGAGGCAAAAATGTAATGTCCCCACATTCTGGCCTTAAGGAGAAGGGAAACGCTCTCCCGTGACGTCTTCTGACCAACTCTTACCAGCTATCAGTTCCATATCACAGTCTTTGCACAATTTGGTTTAATCGTCAGTACTGTTGTGGCTATGATTTTATTTTTCAGTTCAAAGACTAATAAAGTTTTAGAGCTTTTTTTTTTTCAAATCAGTTATGTAAGTAAGAGAAAAGAACGTGTTTTTTTTTTAACGGGTCAGTTAATCTGCGTATGATTGGGCTGAACTGCATTAAGCATTGCAAAGTGTGTTGTGCGTGTGTGTATTTGTTTTAAAGAACGCGAAGTTTGTGTTGTTGTTGTTGTTGTTGTTGTAACTCCATTACGTAACAGGCCTGCTTGATAAAAAAAAAAAAGGCGTTCTGTTCATGATGCATTTGTACACTTCATATCATTCTGCCTGTTCAGGCTTTATATGTAAATATGTATTTGATGAATGGGTGCGTGTTGGCTTCTCTTTTTTTTTTTTCAATGAGCGAGCGACTCATGGTGTTGTAATGTTCCATATACTTGGCATTCAGGCTGAGGTAAATAGACGACGGAGAGAAAAGGGCGAAAGGAGAGGGGACAGGGACAAGTGCGTGGAGGGAGGGAGGGGGAGGGGGATCTGGAAGTTGGGGGGAGACGGAGATTGTAACTGTAGCGCTAGGCTGTAAAATGAAGCGTGCTCTATTTCTGCTCCGTGCTGTATTGCCACCTCACGTGGGTCACCCGTCATTGTGAGATGTAACCAGTCGTTTCGTCACGTCACGCCTATGACTTGTCATTTTATCAGATAATCCTGCAGTGCACTGCGTGCACGTTGTTAGCGTGCCCGTCACCGCGCCGGGTCGGGTAACATTTAGCTACAGGGTGGTGGATCGGGTGACAGTGTGACGGCGGTGAAGGGTTCCAGGTGCCAGCAGAGAGGCCTGGGGGGAGAGCACCGCCGCCACGTGCACGCTGTCTGCTTTCCTTGGCAAAGAGTTTATCAGTTCATGGATTATTAAAGGACACAACAAAGGGCTTGCTTTGCTTTGGTTTGGATTGGTTGTGCTGTGTAGCGTGTCTGAGAAGTTTTGTGGGAATGAAGGTTGTCTAGCTGGCTTGCTGGCAGTCTGTCTGTCTGTCTGTCTGTCTGTCTGTCTGTCTCTCTCTCTCTCTCTCTCTCTCTCTCTCTCTCTCTCTCTACACACACACACACACACACACACACACACACACACACACACACACGCACACTGCGTGCGTGCGCGCATGCACGCACACACGTACACATAGCACGTTCGCGCGCGCACTCACACACACACA
Source organism: Conus betulinus (assembly GCA_016801955.1). NCBI lineage: Eukaryota > Metazoa > Mollusca > Gastropoda > Neogastropoda > Conidae > Conus > Conus betulinus. The sequence goes on from JADBJO010000936.1 coordinate 215,830, forward strand.
CACACACACCTAATCACAAACACACACACGTGCGTGCATGTACTTACGAACGCACACACGACTGTAACATTTTGTAATCAAACGTACGCATGAAAAGAATTTCAGTGAATTACAAGCTTACCTCGGGATATCAGTCACACGCACACTCGCGCGCGCACTGGACCCTGTATTTAATTACAGAATGTTGCATTCATGAATTAACAGTAAGTAAACCTCCTGCCTGAATATTAATCTACAAATTAAAGGGAGAACTAAAACAGGAAAACTGGCAGAGAATAAGTGACAGTTGCACCGACTTGCGTGAAACACATTGCTTTGCAAGGGCTCTTTAAAACGTGTTGATGTTTGATTGCACAGTTGCTCCCCTTTTCTCTAGAACGCACCTTTCCGGTATTTTCCCACCACTCGCCATGTGCAACATACCCCAAACCCAAAAACCTACAACAAACCAAAGGTAAAGTAGACTTTTCCTTTCGTTCGTTCTAGTTGTTTTGTTTGGTTTCACTTTCCCTGCTATATTTTTCCCATCTTTTCGGAGTGACAGAAAGAATGTTGCAATCAGTATGTACCGATATATATGTCCACGTAGCCTTTTTTTTCCCCGTCTGCCTTCTACCTTTACGCCACCCCACCCCTATTTTAAACGATTACATGCAATACTAACTCATCACATCAATTCTATGCTGATCTTTAATCAATGAACAAACTAGATGAGTGACAAGTGTGTCTGTGGTTCTCATTACAAAGGTGAGTGTGTTCAATGCGTCGAGTGTGTGTGTGTGTGTGTGTGTGTGTGTGTGTGTCTGTCTGTCTGTCTGTTTGTCTGTCTGTATAACTTTCAAGATGGCGATGAGCAAAAACATTAACACTCCGCCACCACCAGACCCGCAATGGGCTTTGTTTCTCGTCACCCTTGTTTCCGCATAGATCCTGGGCATAATCTTACATTCAGAAATAACTTCTAAAGGACTTCAGACGTGTTAAGTAGTTTGTTCAGGGTAAACAAAAAAATGTTCGAAGAGAAGATTCGTAATTTTCTTTTCAAAAAGTACAGAAAGTCGTTGGAATGCCTTTAATGTCTGTAATACAGATAGATAGATAGATAGACCGATAGATAGATAGATCTATAGACAGATAGATAGATTCTCCCGACGTGTAGGACGATGAGCAGGCAGGCAAGTCATCTGCTGAGATGTGGGTCCTCATGTGGGAAGGAAGACCACTTCGTGAGGCACAAAGTCATCCACATACGCTGCATGGCATGGAGTCCTGCAAGGGTGAGCCCCGTCTTCTCTGATTCCTCTTTTCCTGGATGGCGGCTGCTCTGCTGCGCTCGAATGCCTTTGTGCCCTGAAAACACCGTTGCTTCCACTGGGTTCTGTCAAGGGCGACATCTTCCCAGGAAGCTGTGTCGATGTTGCAGCATCTGACGTTGGCCTTCAATGTGTCTGTATCTCTTGAGATGCCTTTCTTTGTCACGTCGTCCTTCCTTCAGTTTTCCATAGAGCAGCATTCTGGGAATTCTGCTGTCCTCCATATGGACAACGTGACCTGATAGATAAATACATGCATACACACACACACACACACACACACACACACACACACACACACACACACACACACACACACACACGCACGCACACACACATATGTATGTATGTATATATA
>JADBJO010000936.1:222500-230000 GCA_016801955.1 Conus betulinus
CTCAATGCAAGAACTGGATCCGAACAACGAACAACCGAAATTATAATGAACTGTTTACCTGATTTTGATGATGATTATATTGACGATGAAGTTGGAACAGATCATCAAAGAGAATGTAGTGAAAAATTGTGGTAAATCTCCAAACGATGTTTTATGCTCAACTGTATAATGATCCATGATTGTGAAGAATGTTGGTAGATCTCTTTTGAATCTATGTTTTATGTTCAACTGTATAATAGCCCATGGGTTTGGTAAATGTGATTCTATTTGTGATTTTTCTATACCCCCCCCCCCCCCCCTTCCCCCCTCGCCCCCGGCTCAATCATGACTGATTATGTCATCATGTCAATAGAAATGTTTTCTGAGCACCGTTGTAAGTTAAATGTCGGAGATCGCATTGAATCCTGGCATGTGCCTGTGTGGAAAGTCAATGTGGGTTGATATTTCACATAAACATTGTCAATGTGGTAGGTATTTCACATAGTCACTGCCAGTGTGGTACACATTTCACACGATCGTTGTCAATGCGATGGATATTTCACACAATCATTGTAGGTGCGATAGACAGAGTGTACTGGGTGAGATGTGTCTATTCCATGGCAGCTACTGTCACCAGCAGAGGGCTGAATAGGCGGTGTTTGCATACCTAGGATCAGAACAAATGCCACTGAACACCATCGAGGCGATTCTGCAGCAAACCAGTATCCGTTCTGGTAGACAGCTTTCCGATGATCTAACACTGATCGTTCCGTATGGTATTCAGTGATGTCGGTTTTGCTCCACAATATGCAGAATCCTACGAAATGATTCGGCATTGAGCAGTGCATGGTACTCTTTGATGGGTGGCCTGATGACGACTTCATAGCTTCCTATGAACTCAAAGAGGATGAACCTGGGGGGTGTGTCAGGAATGACCGGCAAGTTCCGCTGTCTGTGTGTGCAGATGTTTCTTGTCACACACCACACACTATTGACACGAACGACATGATATAGCTGTGCATCGTCTGACTGGACGTCATCTTCAGGTTGATTCGGGGTGAGGCGTGTTCGGATAACTGTCATTTTGACACGGCCTGGTGGCCGTAGTTTTTTTTTTTTCCAACTCATTTCTTTTTCCAAGGCATGAGGCTGAATGTGTGTAAGTGCATGCGTGTGTACGTGTGCCTTGTGTGTCTTTTATGTACATGTACATGTTTGTATTGTGTGTACACATGCTTATGCGCGCCTGTGTGTATATGTGTGCGGGCGTGCGTGTGTGCATGCATGCGTGCGTGCGTGTGTGTGTGTGTGTATTCCAAGCACAGACTCTCTCTCTCTCTCTCTCTCTCTCTCTCTCTCTCTCTCTCTCTCTCTCTCTCTTTCTCTCTCTCTTAACGTGATGGTCTATATAACACCCGAATCTATCCACCAAGTGTAGTGCCTTGTGAAACCCATTTTGACAAACTGCGCATGAGTAGGTACATGAAACGTACTACTTTCCCCAAAGAAACAGAAGCAGAGACGACAGGAACAGTATCACACCTCGTTTTTCCCTCTGTTCTCCTATGCCGGAGTCCCGTTCGTTCGCGCGGATAAGTAACCGCTCCTGGGCGAGAGATTTGTTCAGTTGGCAGGGCTGCCCTCTGAGGTAAACACACTCTGTCAGCATCTTTTCACCCGCTGATCAACGAGGTCAGCAGGCTCCCTGCACGTGGGCTTTGCCCGCATGAAATGATCCAGTGTTAAGTGCTTTAAACTTGGTAGTTTGACGCTAGCTCCTGTGAAGCATGGTGAACAGACAGCCATCCTGTGACCAAGAGATCGATACGGAGTCAGTCAGACCCGACAGGAAGAGATGAATGCCTTTGGTGCAAGCTACGGAACTCCAACGATCGAAAAAACGAGAAAAAACTGATACTCTTACCCCCCCCCCCCCCCCCCACACACACACACACACACACATACACACACACACACCCTGCCCCTTTGCCCCCGGATCACACAGCTGAGCGGGCGTCCAGGTCACTCACCTGCAACTGTATTGAAAACGGAACATGCTTATGCTTATCCGGCCCTGACAACCTCTTCCCACCCCACCCCCTTCCCCACCTTCTCCTCCTTCCCCCCTCCTGCTTCATACGAAAGGAGGTCAAGTAAACCTTCTATTGATCATTTGGTGACGACGCCTACTCGGACCTTTAGAAGGAGCTATGTACGGGACTGGCAGTGGAAGGATAATACGTGTAATTTTCATTCAACCATGAATATCACCACAATGACTGCTTGTATGAAGAACTGCTTGAGAGAGAGAGAGAGAGAGAGAGAGAGAGAGAGAGAGAGAGAGGAGAGAGAGAGAGAGAGAGAGGGAGAGTTCACTGCACACGCACAGGCCGGTGTGTACCATAAGTGTGCATGCATGTTCAATCGTGTGTGTACACACACACACACACACACACACACACACACACACACAGGAGAGAGAGAGAGAGAGAGAGAGAGAGAGAGAGAGAGAGAGAGAGAGAGAGAGAGAGAGAGAGAGAGAGAGAGAGAGAGAGTATGACATTCAGCACAGTGTGTACTCTTCATTTCTTGCCCCTCCAGTCAAAAAATACATTAACAAGCAAAAACCTTGGCAATTTCTTCACTGTCGTGAAGTTTTTTCATCAAACGAGCCTATTCACCAGAACTCAGTCTGTTGTGAAACTCGTCTGACAACCTGAGCCGAGGTCGGCACGTCGAATATACTCCTTTCCCCCAGGTCAGAGAAACAGAGTGGACAGGAACAGTATCTCGGCTCGTTTAAACACTGTTCGCCTTTGTCGGAGTCCCGTTTGTTCATGCTAAGTAATATCTTCTGGGCCTTTGAGCTGTTCAGCTGGCAGGGCTTCCTTCTGAGGGAACCACACTATGTCAGCTGCTTTTCAATAGAATTGTTCAGTTGGCAGGGCTGCCCTCTACTATGTCAGCTGCTTTTCGATAGAATTGTTCAGTTGGCAGGGCTGCCTTCTGAGGGAACCACACTATGTCAGCTGCTTTTCAATAGAATTGTTCAGTTGGCAGGGCTGCCTTCTGAGGGAACCACACTATGTCAGCTGCTTTTCAATAGAATTGTTCAGTTGGCAGGGCTGCCCTCTACTATGTCAGCTGCTTTTCAATAGAATTGTTCAGTTGGCAGGGCTGCCCTCTACTATGTCAGCTGCTTTTCAATAGAATTGTTCAGTTGGCAGGGCTGCCTTCTGAGGGAACCACACTATGTCAGCTGCTTTTCTATAGAATTGTTCAGTTGGCAGGGCTGCCTTCTGAGGGAACCACACTATGTCAGCTGCTTTTCGATAGAATTGTTCAGTTGGCAGGGCTGCCCTCTACTATGTCAGCTGCTTTTCAATAGAATTGTTCAGTTGGCAGGGCTGCCTCTACTATGTCAACTGCTTTTCGATAGAACTGTTCAGTTGGCAGGGCTGCCCTCTACTATGTCAGCTGCTTTTCAATAGAATTGTTCAGTTGGCAGGGCTGCCCTCTACTATGTCAACTGCTTTTCAATAGAATTGTTCAGATGGCAGGGCTGCCCTCTACTATGTCAGCTGCTTTTCGATAGAATTATTCAGTTGGCAGGGCTGCCCTCTGAGGCAAACAGACTATGTCCCGCTTCTTTCGCTCGCTGTTCAGAGAGGTCGGCCAGCTGGCTTTGCCCGCATTAAGTGAAGGACAATGTAAGTATTGACACCATCATCACCTGTGAAATGTGCTGACAGACAGACAATCCGTGACCAGAAGGCAGACAATCCGTAACCAGACAGACAAACAATCCGTGACCAGAAGGCAGATAATCCGTGACCAGAAGGCAGACAATCCGTGACCAGACAGACAAACAATCCATGACCAGAAGCCAGACAATCTGTTACCAGACACACAAACAATCCGTGACCAGAAGGCAGACAATCCGTGACCAGACAGACAAACAATCCGTGACCAGAAGGCAGACAATCCGTGACCAGAAGGCAGACAATCCGTGACCAGAAGGCAGACACGGAGCCAGTCAGACCAACAGGAAGAGGTGAATGTATACCTTCAACATGGGGAAAGGAAAGGATATGGAACGCGCGAAAGACGAAGATATTGACACTATGCCCTGCATTTCGTTGCCCGGGGTCACATAGATGAGCAGGAACCTGGTCTCCCGACCACCACTGTATTCAGCCTAGAACACACTTAATTTCATCTGGCCGTTACAACCTCTCTACCTTTTCCCTTTCCTCCATTCTTTTCATTTATAAGAAATGAGGTCAGGTGATCCTTCTATGATCATTGGCAACGACGTCTACAGAGACCTTTAAAAAGAGCTATACGGGACTGCGTGGAAGGAAACCATGTGAAATGTTTATTCAACCATGAACATCATCACAATGACTGCTGGAGTCAAGAACTGGCACATACAGAGAGAGAGAGAGAGAGAGAGAGAGAGAGAGAGAGAGAGAGAGAGAGAGAGAGAGATTGTGTGTACACGCCCGTTTGTATGTACCACACATGCACGGTCCGAAACCTCAGCGCTACGGCAAGAATCGCGCGAAAGCAAAAGCCCGCTGTCTCAAGCCATCAACACAAAACGCTACCGGCATGACACCGATACCTGTGCCGTTGTGCCGACACCGTCACGACACGAGGTTTCGATTCATGCAATGTCGTGTCGACCCTGTGTCGTCCACGAACTAGAGCGGCCTTGACGTAAGGTCATGCATTAGGTGTGTTCACTTCCTGCTACATTTTTTTTTATAAGATAGCAGCTTGTAAGACAGAAATAGGCCTACACACAAAAACAAAACAAAATAATCGAAGCCTTGGTTGAACTGGTCAACAGCAGTCCTGTTGACAACTGCACCATACAAGCATGCCAGAGCGCAGCAGCTTCTCTTATCATCAGAGACATCCCAAACCTTGTTTCGTGTTACTGCTCCAGTGCTGGTGTCACTCGCATGACTCGCCATGATGAAACTGTCATACGGTCAGACAGTCTTCTTGGCAACATCTGTAACATGTATCTCAGTGTGGTCTGTCTGAGTTCTAGATCAAGTAATACAGTATCAATATCTTCCCTCAGCCTGGTAGGAACTATTGCATGGTCCCATTTCGACAGAACGTCGCGTGGTATTTGTCACAGTATTTCCAAATTATTAACCATTTGACATCTTTCTTGTTCCGTAAATATGAAGGCTTATTTTTCTTCCACCCTCAGTTTTTTTGTTGTTGTTCTCTCTCTCTCTCTCTCTCTCTCTCTCTCTCTCTCTCTCTCTCTCTCTCTCTCTCTCTCTCTCTCTTGTGCAGTCCCATCTTCTGTGCCATTTCAGTGGCGTTGCATCCACGCCGCTCATTCCGACTCCTCCGTTCAGAGCAACAGCCCAGCCCATCCCGTCGCAGCCCCGGCACCGGCAATCCACAGGGAGCAGTCAATGTCAAGTCGTCAAGAGGCAACCCACCAGAGGAGACACTGCACTGCCATCGTCACTTCGGGGGTATTCGGTGCTGTTCAGTGGTGTTCAGTGGTGTTCAGTGGTGCCTGTTTCTGATCCAACATACGCAGGACACCACCTACTAAGCCCCCTACTGACGACAATAATTGCTAAGTCGCGGAGCCGGCGTGAGTGAGCTCTCCCTCCGGAAGGCGCCACCACGTCCGTCCAACGACGGCCTCCATGAATTCGCCGATACCAGTGACCCCGACAGAATCAAACTAAGGCCATAGATGTGGAGATCACACCAAAACTGAGGTCACCATGAGAGCAGGGCATGAAGGGCCAACAAACTTTAGACTTTTTTTTTTAAATGATGGATGAGAATGCGGATGATGAATATGATGCTACGGATATCCATTCCGGTCTGCGACAGCATGACAGGGCTGTACTCTACGCTAATTTCAATATATATATGTATATCCGGCGCGTCAACCAAGCCCGAGAGATACAGACACCTGCAGTGCTGGTCAGGAAATTTGAGCAACACTGTCATAGACCCAAGCATTTAAGGAATGAAACTCGACTGTGTGGTTCCAGTCTTCCCAACTGAGCCTGTAGCACTTTGGGTAGGAGCTTATCGGAGCTGCTGTTGTACCCGGGCTAAAAGACTCCAGGGATCATCCGAACAGCCGAAGAATTTGAACACTATGGTACAAATGCATCAGCTGGGGATGAGAACATTACGTGTGTGACCGTTTTTGATTACCCCGCCACGTGGGCAGCCACACTCCGACTTCGAGGGATTCTGGAGACTGGTGGTGTTATGCTAGGAGCTTGTTACGACTGAAGACAATCCCCGCATAACTATGCAGAGCATAACAACATTTTGATGTAGCCTTGGTGTTCTAGCCTATGTCAATGGTCTGACACAGCTTAAGCCAAGGCGAGCGGTCGGGGCTGAAAACTTCCACATGGCTCTGATGGAAATCGATCCCACGGCCTCTCAGCCGGGAGTCCGTGACGCTAACCACTTCGCCAAGGCTCTCTTGTTTTGTTTGTTTTGTTTGTTTGTTGTTGTTTTGTTAGACTTCCATGCCTTACTTCAATGCCCTTCTTCTTTTGTTCCGTTCACTTCTCTCAGTCACGTTCTGTTACTGATGAGCTTTCACTATTTTATGTTTCATACAAAGTGCATAGATAGGTCGGTGAACCATGTTTGGTGTAATGACGCTTTTATTCTGGTACATTCTGTTTTTCACAAAAATGTGCTAAAAGTAAAAACAAACAAACAAACAATCGCTACAGCGATAACAATTAAATACTAGCCCCGACACAAATATGGTTTATAATATATAGTGGGTGTGTCCATGTGTAAACACATACTTAAGTTTAGAATTTACCTCTTCTCCTTTCTGTCTCTCCCCCAGAACTGTAATTATAGCCCCTTATCCCATCCCACCTCCTACTCCATAGCAAAGCCATGCTCGAAACGGAAAAGCAATAAAAAAAATAAATAAAATAAGAAGTTAAAAAAAAAAGAAAAAGAAAGAAGAACAGAAAAGAGTAAAGAAAGCAAGGCAAGAAAACAGAACAGAAAAGAAGAAAAAAGAAAAGAACAGAAAAAAGAAGACATAGGGTATGAACAGGGGAAAACAGAAGGCAAAGATTGTGTCGTGCAGACGGATTACACACTAGTAAAATCATCAGAGTTGGCCTATTGGGTTACATATCATTAAATCATATGAGTTGGCCTTTTTGGGGTTGCATATTATCACAATCATAAGAGTTGGCCTATTGGGTTACATATCATTAAAATCATATGAGTTGGCCTTTTGGCTTACATATCATTAAAAGCATATAAATTGGCCTATTGGGTTACGTAATTATTATTAAAATCACATGAGCTGGCCTATTGGGTTACACATCATTAATAACATGAGTTGGCCTTTTGGTTACATATCATTAAAATCACATGAGTTGACCTATTGGGTAATATGTTATTAATAGCATATGAGTTGGCCTACTGGGTTACATATCATAAAAATCACATGAGTTGGTCTATTGGGCTACATGT